>SNQJ01S0206741.1:0-16341 GCA_010110895.2 Picea sitchensis
TATGATTCTTTCCTATAAATCTTGTTGTGTTTTATTGTATGATTCCTTGATCACATACATAGGTTTATATTGAGTTTATGCTATTACTATCACTTTGGTTGGTTGCGTTCTTTTGCAGGTTCATCACTGTATGAGCATTGGAACGGAGCTAGGATGGCAATGGCGAGAGGAAGCGGCATTTAAACGGTATGTCACCTATCCCTCTTTAGTTAGTAAATTCAATATTTAAAACTTAAGGAAAGCGACATGTTCTGGTGTGTTTTGTTCTAGATCTAGGTGGATCTAGGGAGATCAGTTAGTGTTTGCACCTACCGATTTATCCGATAACATCTATAAAAAAAAAATGGATTGGGTATTGATTGTCTTTTGATGCCCAGCTTTGCCTTAATCACCTGGGGGGGACTTTCGAGGTCGGTATTTGATTGGTTGCTAAATTTAAAACTTACTTTTTGATTGATTTTCAAAGATTGCAAACGCTTCATTATCATTTTGTAAGTTTTTTGCTTCTTGATTTTATAAACAAGGATATAATCTCTAATCGTAGATCTGGGTGCTTGATTGATTAAAAGTCTTTCGTCTAAGTGAAGTTTTGTATTATTTTACATTTTTTGGATTGTTTGTTGATTTGAACGCTATTGCTTGTTTGCATTTGATGAACACTTTCTTGTCATCTTTGTTTTGTATCTTCATTGAAAGTTTGATTTGGGTTTCTGTTGAGTGTATCTATTTGTTTTGGTTACATTTCCTTTCTTTAGTATACATCAGATCTGGTTCCAGAAAGGAAAATTAAAGTCATTCATTCTTTTTAAGTAATCATTCATAAAAAATCTTTGCATTCAAAACTGAAAGAGAACGAATTGAGAAATTTCATTGCTTATGATTGTTTGGAATCGTAGTTCATTCGAGAAAAGAAATTATATTTCGTAGATTTCGTGTTTCCGGAAAGATATTTTCTCCCTATTGTAGATAGAATTCATTGAACGAAAGATTGCATCATTCATATCTATTTGCATATTATTTTGGTCCTAACTCGACTTTATGCTCCTAACTCGACTTTTTGGTCCATAGATGTTGGCCATAGATGTTTTGAGTCCATAGATGTTGGTCCATAGATGTTGGCCATAGATGTTTTGACTTTTTGGCCCTAACTTGACTTTTTGGTCCTAACTCGACACACAGTCTGTTGGTCCTAACTCGACTTTTTCTCTCCAGATGACCCATTCTACTATGGTCCCACATGTTACGACCATTCCTATCGGGAATTTGGTGGTTGGCCAAGCTCCCATCGGTACACCACTCTCGTCTAGACCTATTGCATCACTTCATCCTGGGTATCGTGCTTTGAATCCTTCCACTGCAATCCCTACCCAGGTTCCATTCAGAGTTTCTGGACTTTTTGTTCCACCTGGGTACAATGTTACTGTCGGTTTTTTTCCTACACCTTCCCAGGTCCTCTCTGGAGGGTATTATCCACCTTTTCCCAGGGGATCTGGCCCTAGTGGCTCTAATCCAATTGGAAGCACCCATCATTCATTCACTTCTGGTTACCAAATTCCCATTGGAGGGAAATCTAACATTGGGGGGTATCCTCCACTTGGAGGACAACCTCAGATTGGACTCTATAACCCATTGTATGGACAAAACACATCTGGATCACTAGCCCACCTTTGTAATCCCCTTGCCAAGGAAATCCATAATCATCCGGGGGCAACAGCCTCAAAGCAACCCTTTTATACCCCCTCACTCAGGTCATCCATATCTGGGTTCTTTGGGTTTTACTTGGGGTCCACACGTTCAGTCTAGTGTCCCTTTTCAAGGGAAAATTTCCAACCAACCCAACCCTATGGGCTACATGCCTCCACATCTTCAGCTGAATCTATCAGAACACTCCCCGTACATGCAGACTGCTTACAGTTCTACTGGTATACTGACAGGACTTCCTCCCCAAAGTCACCAGTACCCTCAAGTGAATAGACAACTTACTTTTCTAGCCACTTTGGATCTACCCAAGTTGTCTAGAATCTTGAATGATCCTATCTTACCTTCTCCCCATTGGCCCGTCATACCAGCCAAACTACCATCCGACATTCCCAAATTTGATGGTAAACTAGGAGAACACCCAAACAACCATGTCATGACTTTTCACCTTTGGTGCTTGTCCAACCCTTTGATGGATGACTCCATTCAGTTACGTCTCTTTCAATGAACTCTCATAGGTTCAGCTACAAAGTGGTAACTCCATTCAGTTACGTCTCTTTCAATGAACTCTCACAGGTTCAGCTACAAAGTGGTATATAGAATTACCATGAGGTTTCTTTAATGACTTCAACACCCTTGCCATGGATTTTCTCACACATTACCAATTGTCTATCCGCTATGAGACAAGAACCAAGATTTTGAGTTCCTTTAAGCAATCTTCAGCAACTCATATTTTCGATCACATCCATGAGTGGAGACGAAGACGACGTTTGATCAAACTCAACCTTCATGATAAATTATTGGTTGAATGGTTCACTAAATCATTCATGAATGAAATCTCCCATGATATTTCCATGGGTGGCATTGTCACTGAAGAGCGGGTGATTAGTCAAGCTCAGTACCTAGATCTCATTTCGCAAACAAGCACTCTCTATGATTTGCTCCTTGATGCTCCTCGCCCTTCTACCACAGCTACCTCAACAACCCCAACAGATTTTCGTGTTGTTGATGGTGTGATTGGCACTTTCCATGCTGACGCTAAACTCACGTCAACCACTCACACCAATCCCAAATATCCTGCTTCTATTGTTCAAAGTGCTCTAACTCCTACTCCTTCCACAAGAAAAATTTCTGAGGTTAACTTTGTTCAATCCAACCCTGCTGGCAAAAATAAGTCTAAAAAAGGAAAGGGTAAGAATAAGGAAGATAGAAATAATAATCTGAAATCCGATAAACCCAAGACCCAGTCTGTTGATAATAAGGATAAGCGTAAACCTCGATATCCTTGTCTTATCTGTGGTGATGATCACTACACGAAAGACTGTCCAAGACGCGTTGAGGTCACTAAGTTCCTTCAAGGGACCGGAAAACCTCCCACTACAGTCGTTTTGTCACAACCTTTCCCTTCTCAACAATAGGCTCAATTGGTCATTCATGACCAACCCTCTCCTTCCACCACTTCATATGTTCTTATGTGTACTGGTAATTCTATCAAGAACGATGTTGCCATCACCACTCGAACCAAGGATTATTCTCCTTCAAAGGAGAAAGTTGACGATTTACCACCTTCGTTGGTTCAACCGCCTCCTTCAACTTCACCTCCCAACGGTCCTCTTCATGTTGAACGACTGGGTCCCAATACAGTTCTCCACCCTCCTCCTTAGGGCGTTATTCGAAAGTCTGCCTTCAATCCTCATGCACATGTTTCTCAAAACTACAGTATTGTAGAAGATATTGCGCAAGCACCCTCTGCGATGTCGGTTCTCAAAGTCCTTCAAAGTTGTCTCGCTCAACGGAAGGCATTGTTAAAAGCCATCGGTGGATTTGATCCCACATATATGAATTTGATAATCTTTGACTTGGAAGATCACATTCCAAGGCTACCTCCTCAGTTAGTGTTTCAGATTCAAGTTGTTGTCGAGAACAAGAACATCTGTAGAACCGTTATTGACAAGGGTGCCTCAACATGCGTCATGTCTATTGCTTGTTGGAAATACATTGGCTCTGCCCCCCTCACCGAATCACACAATACACTTAAGGCTTTCAATGGTTCTGGTCTTAAACCCTACAGTTTTCTTCCCTCGTTGTCTATTACGTTGGAAGGCAAATCGGTCAACATAGAGTTCAAGGTCTTTGATGTGCCTCTTGACTATAACCTTTTACTTGGTCGTCACTGGATTGATTCCATGCATGTCGTCATGTCAACCCTTTTCCATGTATTACGTTTCCCACATCAAGGAAAAGTCGTTACGGTTGACCAACTGGCCTTTTTCAACTCCAATTCTCGTACTAGAAACGTGCCATTTATCTCGAAGACACCTTCTAGGTACGAGAATGTCAGTGTGGGTCTCCTGAAAGATTCCACTTTAATGGGTACCTTCCCAATACCACCACCCGATGTTCCACCTCCTTTTGTCGCCTCGATCAACATGATTTCCACCTTTGTCCGCGAAACTCCCACGTCTTATGACCCGTGGATAGTACCCGATCCTGGTGATTATCTTCGCTATGGCAAACAAATGCCTTTAACTCCAGTTGAATCTGCTTATCAAGCCATTCAATCGGAAACCCCTTCTACTCCCTCTCTTGGTGATTCATCTCCTAATCCATTTCACGTCCTCTATCCTACGGATGAGATGATCATGTCGGTTATGTCTATGGAACACACCCCATTGGATGATGGACATCATCGTTCCATTCTCTTCATGGAGAAACACACCATATAGAGTTACCAACGGATTTCGACTCCATCAACCATTGTTGTCATTTCCTTTGTTCCCAAGTCAACACACGATGTGCTTTATGAAGGGAACCTGAGTAATATTTCACCCACCGTTCCTCTTGACATATCTATTAAACATGGAGTTGTCGAAAATGTTCACATTGGAGCCGCATGGCCCGATGATGAAGTCGTCACTTATAAAGCTATTTTTTAAGAATTACGTGACATTTTCGCTTGGAGTTACGAAGAGATGTCGGGTATTGACCCTGATATCGTTGTGCATGAAATTGAGACCTACCCGGATGCTAAACCCATTCGGCAGAGACTTCGCCCGATCCACCCTTGTAAAGTCACCGCTATCAAACTCAAAGTTGAAAAACTTCTTAAAGCCAACTTTATCTATCCTGTGGCTTTAACCGATTGGGTATCCAATCTAGTTCTGGTCAATAAAAAACAAGGTACGATCGGTGTATGTGTCGATTATAGGGATATTAATAAATCTTGTTCTAAGGACAATTATCCAACCCTCTTCGTTGACCATTTTGTTGATGATTGCACAGGGAGTGAAATATTCTCTTTAATGGATGATTTCTCCGGCTATAATCAGATTAACATTTTTCCCGCGGATCAACACAAAACCATTTTCATCTATCCTTGGGGTACCTTTGCCTACCAAAAACAGCCTTTCAGTTTAAAGAATGTTGGAGAGACTTTTCAACTTGCTATGTCTTATGCTTTTCACGATATCAAGCACATCGTACAACCATATCTCGGTGATCTACCGACCCATTCCATGCTCTGCCAAGATCACCCGACCCATCTCCGAGCCATTTTCATTCATTGTCGTTACTATCGCATCCGTTTAAACCCACACAAATGTGTTTTTTGTGGAGTCTGGCCAACTTCTGGGTTTTATTGTGTCACTTCATGGAATTAGGGTGGACCCTTTGAAGTTTGAGGCTATCCTTAATCTACCTCCTCCTTCTACACTTTGCCAGCTCCAAAGTTTGTAAGGGAAGGCAAACTTTTTTCGTCGATTCATCCCCAATTATGCTGAGTTAACATTAGGATTTACTCGTCTATTGAAAAAGGGTTACGAGTTCATATGGGACGACACTGCCAACAAAGCCTTCAAAGCTTTGAAACTTTCCATAACCTGTACACCACTGCTTTTCCCACCTGATTATAGTCGAGACTATTTCCTCTACCTCACCACTGCGAACTCTACCATTGCCATGGTTTTAGTCCAAGAAGATGATTCACACAACGAACATGTAATTTATTATTTGATTCGGAGTCTCACGACTACCGAAGCCAAAGACCTACATGTGGAAAAACTAGCCTTGGCAGCTATTCAAGCGGTCCAACGTTTATGTCACTATATCCTATTACGCAGAACCACTGTCATTTTCGATTGCAACCCTATGCAGCATATCCTTACACACCAATTGCTAGGGGGAAAGTACTCCAAATGGATTGTGATTCTCAAGGAGTTTGACTTAGAGTTTGAACACGCTAAGTCTAAGAAATCATTGGTTTTCACCGAACTGATATGTGACCTTCCCTTCACTGAGACAGAAAACGTGGCAGAGGATTCCTTGCCTGATGAATCCCTTTTTCTGATCAATTCTGATGAAGCTTGGTATGGAGATATTATCATCTATCTCCACACTCAAAATTTATGGCCCAAACTTTCTAGCACAGACCGTCGTCGTATACGGTATCAAGCCCGTCAATACATAATTCTCGGTGACACTCTTTATCGTCGTGGTGTTGACTCTATTTTCCGACACTGTCTCACCTATGATGAGGTTGAGAAAGCTTTGAATGACTGCCACTCTTGAGCATGTGGTGGTCATATGTTTGGGTATGCCACTACCCAAAATATCCTACGAGCTGGGTACTTCTGGCCTTCTTTGTCTAAAGAATGTATTATTGTTGTTTAGAAGTGTCATGCTTGTCAAACGTATAATGATAAAATACTATCTCATCCCACTCCTTTACACCTTGCAGTTTCTACAAAATGGGGCATTGACTTCATGACATGTAACCCTCACTCGGCTGGGGAGCATGGATACATCATCGTAGCCGTGGATTATTTCACTAAATGGGTCAAGGCGATGCCTACATTCGATAACACTGGAAAAACTGCAACACTTTTCATATTCAATCATATCATCACTCGATTTGGAATCCTGCAAGCTATCGTTATTGATCATGGTAGCCATTTTTGAAATTTCATGATGTCCAAGCTTACTGAAAAGTTGGGTCTTCGGCATGAAAACTCAACCCCCTATTACCCACAAGCCAATGGCCAGGTGGAAGCAATAAACAAGTTTCTTATCATTGTGCTTCGACGAATAATAGGAATTCACAAGACAAGTTGGCACACAATGTTGTTTTCAGTATTATGGGCCTATCGGACATCCGTAAAGTCTATCACGGGGTTTACACCTTTAAAATTAGTGTATGGTATCGAATTTATCCTGCTGATTGAATGTGAGATACCATCTTTGAATCTATTCATTGAACTTCTCCCAAACACCTCTACCGAAGAGGAACGTCTATTGTACCTGATGCAATTAGATGAAACCCGTCAGGATGCCACCCTGGTTATTGAAGCTCAGAAAAAGTGTGTCAAAGCCCAATACGACAAGCATGTCAAGCCACGTGTTTTCTTTGAACGTGATCTAATTCTCCTCTATGAACAAGATCATGATTTACTAGGGGCCGAAAAAATCGAGGCTATGTGGCGAGGTCCTTATATTGTCAAACGAGTGTTGGAGAAGGGAGCTTATGAGTTAGTGGATTATGATGGCATTCCTTTGAGTGAGCCTAGGAATGGGCTTTCCTTAAAGAAGTACTATGATTAGGCCATCTTTGCATGAGTTCTTGTATTTTTATTGTATCATACTATTGTGTTCTATTTTTGTGTGCTTTTTCATTATTTGGTTTCGACCCCCAACTGCTTACCTTGCATTGTGCTTGGTTTCCAGATGTTGGTGCCTTTGCTACCCTACATTGGCTTCGTCGATGGCGCTAGTCATAATACTCAGAACTTAGCATCCACTGCTTGGGAAATCTATGCACCTACGAACAAGTTAATCAGTCTAAACAGTGTCTGCCTCGGTCGTGCAACTAACAATATTGTGGAATATAGTGCAGTCGTCAAATTTTTGACCGACGCTATTTCACTTGGAATATGTCACCTTGTTGTATGGCTTGATTCGTAGTTAGTGGTACTACAGTTAAGTAATCTCTATGCTATCTGAAGTCCTACTTTGTTACGGGTATATCTACGAATTCGCCTCTTGGAACGTTACTTCGATTACATTGAATATCAGCATATTCCTAAATGTCTAAATACATTAACAGATGCATTAGCTAATTATGTGTTAGATAGACATTTGAGACACATGTAAATCCAACCACAATTCACATTAAAGCAAGTAAGCCAATAGAAGCCTCATGTATATATATAACGATAAAAGTCTTTTACAAAAAAAAATGTTTTCGTCCAAAGACCAAAAATATCAAAATGAGAAGCACTTGGCTTATATACAAAATAACATTAAGGATGCTACTCACGATAGCACGTTACTGCCTGTGATACCCTACAAAATAGTCAACTAAGTGAACCAAATACGCCCATAGTATGGCGCTGATAACGCCTCAGAATCTCATCGATGGAGATGTTCGGGATATCTGTTGTCAATCCCTCTAGGTTCTGCTCGACCGCCTCGTAGTCACCAGCATCCCATCCTACTACCACAGTTGCTTCCCCTCGTCTCTGAATAGGGGATGTACCCGAAGGTCGGTGTGGCCCTACATTTGCATTGTCAAAAAGTTTTGATTAGTCATCGGATTGAAAGCATAAGAAACATTTTATATTTCAAAATTCACAAAAACATCATAAAAACAAAATGTATTTCTTACCTATATCTCCCCACTAAAATCCCTCAGGTAGAACCAAGTCAAGGTCACCTCTAAAATCCAACCCGACATATGCATAATCATCCACCATCAGAAGTTGAGGCCTCAACCAGTCAAAAAATACATCGTTATACTTCACAATGGGGTCGACCACATGCCGGGCCATGAGGTCGCACCACCTCTTCATCCTTGGGTCTCGTGGAGCTGGTATGCCCCACTCTACCTGTAAACGTAAATGGGGGACCCTCTCTAGGAAGAAAGACACTAAGATAGACCCACATCCAAATTGTTTCAGGTCCTCTTTTTTGCATTTTGTCAGTTGTTTCTTCATGCTATGAAGAACTCCATCACTCCAATTAAAAACCTGAGGCTCCATGCACTCCACTGCATATTGAAAGTAGCTTTGGAGGGCCATGTGAGGAGATGCACTCCCTGCCATACGTGCAATGGTAAAAAGAATAGTCCAGAGGGGTAAATCCCAAACACCCCTAATGGAAACTTTTCCCTTGTGTCTCTTTGCCTCGGGATCACAGTATCGGAGGAGATACTCACTCATTGGTAGACCACCACCTCTGCCTCCTGTCAAGGTCACATGAGATCCATGACGAGATAATCCCGTCAAGAAATAGATATCCTCAATATCTAAGGACAATACATGGGCACCCAGATGAAACACCTGCTAGTCCACATCCCACATGTGGACTAGATACTTTAGTAACCTCAGTTAGACCCTCATGCCCTGGATTTTAAAGAATTTCAATAACCCACACTATTGGAGGGAATTTACAGTACCCGGGTCGTTCAATGCAATGAAATCATCATCATCATGTTCCCTCTCCCTCCACTCCAGCATTTTTATGATCAAAAACATGTATTAAGACAATAAAATGGAGTTAGCATCCTCATTTGTTGCTTTAAAAAGTTTTTATTGGTTAAACGTGTATGAAGAAAATTTGATTTTCGGTCGCTGCAGGTGGAGTATTACACACAGTGCGGGATTTCCGTAGGTGAACCACGGGCCACCTACGAAAACCTATGGTTTTCGCAGGTCCCAATATAGCTCACCTACGGCGGCCCCAGCGCGCACCTACCAGCCTAAAACTCAACTCAAAAAACAATTTTACACCAATAAAAATGAAGTTTAATCCATTGAAAAGCAAGATGACAAGGAGATTACCATTTTGACGGAAGTCATTTGTTGAATGGTCGCCCATACCTCCAGCAATCGATAGTCGAAGTCTGAGGTAAAAATAGGGTTTCTAGGCAAGTTTTGGGCAAAATGCAAATGAAATAGTAAAAAAGAGATTTTACCTATATTTATTTCATTTTTTAACTTTTTCTATTAATATTTCATATATTTTATGCATTTTCTCCAAAACCTAAAGGTCTAATGGTCTCATGAGTGTTTTGTTTTCTCGCGGATGGAAGAACTAAGATCCTGAACAATGAAATACAAATAGTTTTCTTGATTTGTTTTTTTGTTTGTCACATGTGCAAGTACTTTTTAAGGTTTTTCAGAAAGAAAAAAAATAAAAAATAAATAAAAAATAAATAAATAAAAATCAAGCCTAGTCTTTGTTCGTTCTCGTGCTCAAAAATTGATGAGAACACAACCGAGTATACTTTTGTCGTCTTTTCGTACTCGTCATGGTAACACGAAAAAAATGAAGCTCATGGAGTATCCTTTAAGCTCTATTCACGCTCCATAAGAACGAAAAATATTTTTGAGCGACCTTGTTATTTTCACGCTCGTAAAAATATTTGAAGAAAACGTTTGATGGGCGATAGTTTATCACTTTTTCAGTCTCATTGAACTACTTTACGAAAAAGGAATTGAGAGAGTTCTCTTTAAGTGTTTTTCAGACTCTCTAAATGTGAAAAACCTCGAGTTTTCTATCTTTGGACTCGTTAAAAAAACATCGAAAAACCCATATGGGACCGAACTACTCCTTCTTAGGGTTCATTAAACATACTCTAAGGGACTCGCCAGAAATGGTGGGGGGGGATTTCGGAAATAAATCTGTCTCTAGATTTGTGTTTAGTGGCAGTAATAGTCGCTCCTGAACATGACACCCTCTTCGTCATTGAACACGGGTTGGGAAAGTCATTTGTCTCTCGTCAGACCTTCTGCAAGTTCATATCTTGGGTCGTCTTTGAGTCAATGCTGCCAAAAACATTGTCGTGTCGTTCATATGTTCAAGCGAAGTCCGAACTTGCCCAAGCCTTCTATCGAGTCGATCATCTGTAGTTATCAATTCTTACCATGTCAACCTTCCATGTGTTAGTTTCAAATCATTTCCATACTTTGATCTACCCTAAATCTATTACTTATTTTGCGTCATTGATGGGGGATACATCAAGGCCCTCCTGTGACGAGTCTTTTCCTGTCAACTTCAACTCATCATCCGGGAATAAAACTTAGAAAGCATTTAGTACCTTACAGCCTACATGCCTCAATGGCAGGTTTCTTGCTCTCGACAATGGATTCACATCATTGGTCCCTAATCGAGAGATTATATCGAGTGTTCAACTTCAGCTCATTTATTCGCATTCGATGGATTGTACCGAGGTATCTTGGGAGTCATTGACATCAATGGTTATTTCCCTCGTACTTGTTAACGGTTTTATCAAATATTGGTAATCAAGTGGTTTCTACCATGTTCGACTTCAACACCATCGCATGGCTAGATTCGTACTTACGGACGAAGGGATTGAAGACCCTAGATCTCATCATTTTGGTCCAGGTTGCGATGGAATTTTTTATCTTTTCATTTGCATACGAACATACAATTGCGGCAGTACTCCTCCAGAAGAATGAAGAAGCTTTTGAGTAACCAATAGCGTTTTTCAGTAAGAGCGTTAGAGATGCAGAATTGAGGTACGACATAATGGAAAAATGGGTGTATGCCATGGTGAAAGCACTAAAAGCTTTCAGAACCTACGTACTGCATTCCAAGATCATTGCATATAAACCCACCAATTTCGTTAAAGACATATTGGTTCATCCTGATAGTGATGGGAAGAGGGGCCGGTGGCTTGCTAAAATTCAAGAATTCGATCTAGAGGTAAAACCGACAAAGCTCGTAAAGGGATAGGGTTTGGCTAAACTACTAGCCAAATCAAATTTCAGAGCGCTTGGAATAAATAACCTACAAGAGCATCAAGGATATTTAGACATAGACGAATTCGACGACCAAATAGCCACAACCAGAATCGAAGAGAAGTTTGCATCTTCAGGTTGGTATAAAGACATAGTATCTTATCTTCTGACTCTGAAATGCCCAAACGATATGTCTCCATCTAAAACTAGGACATTGAAATTGCATGCGGTAAAATATTGTATCTCAAAAAGCCAATTGTATTGGAAAGACCCTCTAGGTTTTCTACTAGTTTGTTTAGTAGAATCTGAAACAGAAAGAGTTATAAATGAATTTCACGAAGGAATGTGTGGAGGACATCATGCGTGGAGAGAAACAGCCTATAAAATCCTGAGAGTAGGATATTATTGGCATAAGTTATTCACAGATGTGAATGCCAAAGTCAAAGCCTGTAACTCCTGCCAATTATTTTCAAGTAAGCAGAAACTCCCGACGTTACCTTTGGTCTCGGTTAAAACAGAAGCCCCTTTTCAACAATGGGGATTAGATTTTATAGGCGAAATCAATCCACACTCCAGCGCACAACATAGATGGATCCTGACCGATACGGACTATTTCACCAAATGGGTAGAAGCTATCCCAACCAAGAAAGCGACAGATTCGGTGGTAGTAAATTTCTTCGAGGAAAATATATTATCTAGATTCGGCTGTACCCGGAAGATAGTTACAGATAATGACCAGGCATTCAAATCTATGGCAATGGTCATATTTTGCCAAAAATACAATATTGTGTTGGGTCATTCTACACCGTATTATCCTCAAGGCAATGGGTTAGATGAATCATCAAGCAAAAGCTTAATCACCATAATAAAAAAGGTTTTGAACGAAAATAAGAAAGCCTAGCATGTGCATTTGAAATATGCCTTGTGGGCAAATCGGATAGGCACCAAGAAATCAATCGGTACTTCTCCATTTCAAATGGTATACAGGACCGATGTGGTATTACCCATTAATTTGGCTCTACCTGTAATGAAACTTTGGCAAGATGAAAAAGAAGAACCAAATAATGTCACAAGAATAATAAATCAACTTATCAAAGTTCAACAATATAGGGCTGAAGTGGATGAAAAACTTCAGAAATATCAAGACAACATGAAAGCCCTGTTTGATCATAAGGCTAAAGATATGGAATTCCTCCCTATCGACCTAGTTTTGAAATGGGACGCTCGGAGAGAATACTCGGCCAAACATGGCAAATTCGATCATATATGGTATGGACCATTCAAAGTTGCATCCTCCGAATGGAAGAACTCATTTCTGCTAGATAATTTGGACGGTAAAATCCTCAACGCCCCTATCAACGGGCGTTATCTTAAGCACTATATGCAATAAACGATTTCCAAAATCCCATTGTATATACCGGTTTGTATTTTCTGTTTTTCATAGTTTTAGACAAGTCTTACTTCCACCGCAAATAAAACAGGTTAGTGATTTTAAATAATTTACTCATCGAGCGTTGTGACTCATAAAACCCTGACACTCTTCATGTTGTTTTTACGCAGTATTGTTGTCGATAGCTAAAACATTATGAAGGAGACAAACAAGTGGTCGTATATCATAAATATTGGTCATCCCGAAACAAGTGATAAACAAATAATTTACTTAGATGAGAGCGAAATGGCGAATCAAAGGTATGAGTCTTTGAATTATTTAGATTTCCAAAGAATATCACCTAGCGTAACAACAGTCTTATATCAAAGGAACGAATTGTCAAAGTAAATCACAAAAGAGATCATCTGGAGAAAATAAAAATAAACGGAAAAAGAAGAAATAAAGTGAACACAGAGAACATTTTTCAAGAGTTGGATTTACGTTATAAGAAACACGTTTATGAAATTTGAAACCCCTCTGTCACCCTGTTCAAATCTTTGGTATTATTCCCCTTGACTCCAGATGCCTCCCCATGGCCTCCACAGAGGAAGGAGGGGTCACACTTTACCTCTGAAAGCTGACAAACAAATGTTTAGAAAAAGGGCAAGTCCTCATGGCTCCTCGGGCTCCTACTGAAAAAAAAGTATGTAAAGGCTAATCCTAACTCACTTAGTTTTTTAACAGGTCTTAAATGATTAATCTTGCTCAGAAGAAGGCCCTTGGAAATAAAAAAAAATCCCCATAAGTTTCCTGCAAGCTAAAATGTTTTGAAGGTTGAAAGAATACTCGTCCAGAGTAATCAAAGTGGGTTAACAGACCTTTGTTGCCAAAATTATCAACAGATATCACCCCTAGTATGCTTTATACAAATTGATTGCCCCCACTTCATGTTCTAAAAACAAAGTATAAGATAGATGGTGAAAGGAAATTCACAAATGATTGCCCCCATCTAGTCCGAAAAAGAGAGGATGAAAGGAAATTCAATAAATGATTGCCCCCATCTCAGCATTTAAATGCAAAGTTACAAACTGAAGTGGTGAAAGGAAATTCAATAAGGGAATCAGATAACTTCACCGGGGTACTGAACAGGCTCGCTGGCAGTGAAGCAATGTCTAAGATATATATAAGGCTCTTATACATGAATTTTGTATTGTACTCTGGTAACCAGTTTTCTTTTGGACTAGATCTACATCCCAAGTTCACGCAGGGCTCCCTGATTAAAAAACACTGAAATTACTTTGGCTTGATGCAAGAAAGATCGACAGAACCTATTAGAAATCCTAAGGTTGTTTTGATTATCTTAAGCAGAGCTGAAGTCAGTTTTAAGGAAGAGGAAGTCATCGAAGGACCTAAAATTGAGATTAGTAAACGATTAAGTTTCGGAAGCTTTCAGAGATAAAGATGAAACCTCAGATTCTCTCTGTACCCTCTTTCTGAAAACGTTTCACAAAAACAAAGTAATGACTCCATTTACCCAATAAAGGCACGTGGTCTATTGTTCTTCTCGTCCCACAGGGAGACGAGATCCCTAGATGGAGCCTATGTTGGAACACATATATTTTTTCAAATGCTCCAGTTACCAAAAGGTTGAAGCTTCCTATTCTTTCAAATAACAAAAACGATAACCATAAACCTCAAATCTCAGATTTCAGGATTTCGCAATATCGCAAATTTGGGGTTCATGGCCCAAGACTAAGTATAAAATCGTTCGAGACTACCAACACCGAAAAGGATTAAGAACAAATTATGATTAATTAAAGGATTAAACTGGATTAATTAATATCTTAAACAACTTTAAACCAGTGGACCTTACGGGTAAAGAATTAAATGTTTCTACGATCATCCCAAGTCACGAAATATCAAACATTTATGGCATTTATGAGAGAATTAGAGAAATGATTGAAAGTAAGATCTTGCTTCAATTCAAAATCTTTCTATTAAAAGAATTAAATGTTGTGTCAGCAAGGACCCACAAAGACTCGAGTACTCTAAGCGAAAGAATTTCCGTCATTATTTGAATTTCATTCTAGTTTCACAGAGCGAGTTTAATGAGATAACCATTGTTTGTATTTGCATCCTCTGTGACAGGAACTTTAATCTCGAGATTTTATATCATGGCTCCACGGAAAACGCCCAAAACAACTGGTGAAAGTTCAGGTCAAAATTCAGATATTATTTCTGATACCTCACCTAGAAACATCGACACAGTCAAAACATGGACAGAGGTTTTCAACATCTTGCAATACGAGTCGATAAACTGCCCAGATGACTCAAGAAACAATGAGAAAGATGACTTGTATATAAAATAAAAAGTGGTTGCTCAGTTGGAATTACAAAAGGTAGCAACAAGGTCGCGGCTTTTCCCCTATTGTGATATGATTAAATGGGCATTGGACAACGTAGATGTCTCGACTAGGACAATATTTAACGCACAGAAGGTGGTTGTTGGGACATTTAGGTCGGAGCATCTGCAGGCGATGTACAAATTGTCCCCCACACCCAATTTTACTTACAATAACGAATTCTTAGAGGGTTTCAAAAAGAAAGAATGCGAACAATTTTGAAAAAGCTTGTCCGACCTAATCAAAGATTGGTGCTCACGCCCTGAAAAGTTTAGGGCAGACACTCATGGTATATACGCAATCCCTTCTTTACAACCATAATTTATGTATGTAGCGATGATGGTATGCAGGCTCTATGGGAGGGAGAATACTCCGCATTTATTGCTTTCGTGGGTACCGCTTATCCACAGAGTAGCAGAGGGGTACTCTTTCGACTGGGCTAAATTGTTGTCAGATAGTCTGGCCAGCCAAGTTACAGAATATCAAGCACAAAAGGTGAGCAGGAAAGCAACTTTGTTTTTCATGTCTGCGTACATTATGGATGTCGTTTGCTTCATGAAACCTTTTCCATTAATGAGTTGGAGCTGGACCCCAAATAAGACAGAGCCTATTCATGTGTACCACTCCAAAATCTGGGAAGATAAGGCAAAGGACTTCGTCTATGAGATTTTCAACTATGTAATGGTACCAATACATGTCGTTATCTACGGCCATCCACCTCCCAGGATTTCAGATAAAGTCGTGACAAACTTAAACAGCATGGCAGACTGGTACTTAGAAGAACAGTTCTTGTGTATTAGGGTTTTTGGCTGCTCTCTTCCCCCTTATGCCCTACCGCTATTTTTACTAGACAAGCCAGTATGTCAAGAAATCGCCAGGAAAATTGTGCTTGGCAGGATAAGAAAAGAACTCAAAGGAGTTCAGAAAAAGGTATGGTCGTATTTTCCCATACACATTGGTACATATTCTTTATTAGATTTCGTTCATGCCAAAGCGGAGGCCATGTATTTAGAGGAAATGAAACTAGTAGACATTGAATTTAAGAAACACGTTCCTCATAGGGTCATGGGTAACCATATGGCAAGTTATGTTCTAAATAGATATGAGCATGAAGATT
>SNQJ01S0206742.1:0-10071 GCA_010110895.2 Picea sitchensis
TGATGTGCAGGACCATGCCCAATGGATAGGTACCACGTGGACCGGTACACATGGGGAGATGATTAGTTCCGACCTCCATGGGGTTGAAGAGCCCATCATATGGTTGTTGAGACCCCATTAGAGGGGCAGAGACAGGAAAGTGTTTGACCGAGGTTTTGCACCGAAGAAGAAGAGGACATTCCATCAGGGGCACTTTGGCTGAGCCAAGCCTAGGGGGATTGACCCACTTGTAGTGGAACGTTGGCCCCAGATGACCCAGGACATCACAAGGAGGCTTGTGATGTCATCATGAGCATATGGAAGATGGACAGGGTTGTTGGCACGTGTGGCAGTTTGGAAGAGCCCAAGGAGGGCTAATGTTTGGCTTTTGGATGCTGCACTGGCCCCAAAAAGGCCTAACGTCTCCCTTAGGAGGGCTTGATGTCTCACTTTTTGCTCATTTAGGGTTTTAAAAGAACATTTAATGTAGAAACAATATGATTTTGGTTTATAGCCTTGTCGACTATTTTTCATGACCTAAAAATTAAAGGTCATTGATACAGTATATATTGAGGAATTTTATCCTCATTTTGACATAACACACAACTCACTCTCCTATTGAGATCTGATTTTTGTGCCCTTGTTGGGTATTTGTTCTCTTTAAGTGAGGCACACTTGTTGAAGGAAGGCTTTTCTTGGCATTTTTGGCAATTCTCTTGAAGGAAGGTTTATAACTAGGGTTTGCAATGCTATTTCATCATGATATGTAAGTGTTTTTTTCTGCAAAACTTCTTAATTGAATGGTTGTAGTCTTATATTCTTGCATTTATTATAAATTTTGCTGATTTTAAAACCCTAGGTGACAAACACACAAGTAGGTCATTGTCTCATGTCCCCTAAAAGAGAAATTCTTAGCCATTGAAGAAGGAAGGAAGAGCCTAGTTATTGCTACACTCTTGTTACTTCTTCCCCTGTGCTAGCCGTATGTTTTAAAGGTCAAGAAGGAGGAAACGTCCCAGGCCTAGGTTATCTACACCTAGGGCTGTCCTACTTCTAGGTTTTAGTGATAGGGCCTTGCCTTTGCAACACTCTCCCTCACCTCACTCTCGTGTCTTGATGCTAGCCATTTTTCCAAGATAAACCTAAGGAAGGAGGAAAGAGGATGAGGCCTTGCTTAAGCAACATCAGAGTGAGCCTCTTTCCCCTAGGGTTTTGATTCTGGGGCCCTGCCATTGTAGCACTTCAGAACCCTTCCCTCTAGTCCTTAGCCTTTCCCCTTCAACCTTTGTGTCCTCTCTTAATTTGACTCCATTTACCCTTAGGCACTAATCTTAGGTCTCCAACGTTGAAGTGGTAGTGGTCAAACAAACTTTCAAACTCTTATAAATTGAAAACCTAAGTAACTACTAACCCTAATAAAGGCTGGCATCATCCTTGGTTATTCCATCTTGACGCAACTAGTTTTCTTCATAAGAAATTAGATGATGGTTTAAGAGCATTTATTGAATAAGGGATTGATTGAATACATTGATTGCTACACCATCTTGGCATTTATTGGTGAATTGATATTATTTCCATTGTTGCATTAATGAACACTTATTTCATTAATATCTATTTGTCATAATTGCCTATATATTTATATCAGATAGTTATATGAAGTACTAACCCTTTGAAATCATAGCCTGCATGTATTAGTCTTTTGTTGCTTTGTTCCGGGCAGGTGTTCTCATTTGGGCCTACACTTCATTATTGGTTGTTTAGTCGGACTATCTTCTCTTGGTGGTGACCTGTGAAGAGGGAATTTCACTTTGGCCTTTATACTTTAGCCTCTTCAAAACTCCAGGTCACCTGGGACGTCTCCCCTAGGCCTAACGTCCCTAAATAGAAAGAACCTCCCCATCGTGGTGACATTGGGTGGGGTAGGTTCTTGGTACGCCAGTTTGGCCTCTATCTTATAGCCTTTTGACCTAGCTACAAATTGTGTGATAACATTTTGGCGTCGTTTCCAGGGAACACTGAGTCAATTCTCCTCAAACGACAAATATTTTCGGTAAGCCTTGCCTCAGAGACTTATCTTACAAGCTTACCTGGCGACTCCATTAGGGTGTTTTCCCTTTTCTTTTGATAGTTTCAAGAAAACTATCTGGCAACTCCACTAATGACGAAGCCCACTATGACTTCAAAATGGGATCCAGGGAACTACAAGCCTTTTGACATGATTAAAATCTCAGGATATCTTAGATGAATGCCCCCGTTTTATAAAAATTGGCTCCCTAGATTCACTGGCATCGATGGAGAAAGTCCCGATTATCACATGCGCAAATTCTGGGCTTTCTTTCAATACCGCCCTATCAGTGATGAGGCTGAAGATTTGGTGATGAAACTCTTCTCTGCCTCTATGCATGGAGAGGCTAAAAGATGGTATGATAATCTTCCAGCTGCCAGCATCACATCTATGGACCATTTTGAAGAAATCTTCCTTGCAAGATGGGTTATGAAATTAGAAGATATAAAATCATTGTTGAAAGGTCTTGAATGCATAAAACAATCAGAGGGTGAGATTGTCAAAGTTTTCGGGGCTAGGTTCCATAGGTTTCTTTACCAGATTCCTGAAAGCCATCATCCTAAGGACAAGTACCTCGTTTATCTCTATGCTAATGGAATTCAGGGTAATTTGAGCTTCCTCCTAAATAAAAGGAATGCAAAAACACTTGCAGAAGCTCACAACATGGCCATTAGAATAAAAAATAATCTCTCGTTGTCCAGAACCAATGACCATACCATGGACACTCTCAGGTTGATAAAACTAGTTTCCCTTGAAACCTTTGCTGAAGATCCATAAAAGAGAAGGGAACAAGTTTTTGACCAGCAGAATGAGGACGTTATTAAGGAGAAAGAACCTAAGCATGATGATGAAGTATCCACCCATGCTCCTCCCTCCGATGAGGTCATCCAAGAGCATGTTTCTCCTGCACAAAAAAGTGAAGATGAGGCTAGTTGCTTTCCACTTCAGGATTCCGATGACACCTTATTACTTGATTCAGAAAATGAAGGAGAAATGAAATCTTTGAACGAAATGGATATTCCTTGCTGTACAATTGAAGACAAAGAAGCAATCCATGAGGATGAGACAATAAAACATGCTAAAAAGGCCAAAGTCCTCGAAGCCCCTGCACAAGAAGAAATAGTAAGTTTCCCTCCTCCCCTAGTTTTTGATGATGCTTTACTTGATGATGAAGGAAATAAGGAGGAGGAGAATAAATTATCAAATGTTTCAAACCCTGCATGTTATGACACAGATAGGGACATTGTTGATAACATTGATGAGTTCATAGATGTTGGGAGACATAGGTGTTATATAGTTGGTTATGACCTGGATCCCATCTATGACACTGAGAGTCATTTCCAAGTGTTTCCCTTGCAATTATCACAACAGATTACTTTTGACCAGTGGAAACAAGGAGATGAGATTTCCACCCGTACTTTTCAAAAAACCAAGGATGACCTAGTACCTTGTTCTCCTGATGATTTTCAGTCTTACCTTGAGATTTTTTATGAGTACCCTTCTGAAGATGATTGCCAACCACCACTGTGCTCGGATTTTGATACAAGTAAGAACATTGTTTGCCTAAAGAAGGATTCTCATGAATTCTCACTCCAGCCACCTGTTATTACTTTACCTTGCTTCTCCATTAAAGGTGTAGTCGGGAAGTATATCTTGTATATAGAGTTTCCTCTTAGACAAACCCTAGAGTCCAAGGGTTGGTTGGGTACTGCAAGTTTGAGTCAGTTATCCCAGTTTTTCAACTCTCCCTTGATAGCTTGCTATTCGTCTGCTAAATCTTTGTTGATCCCTTCCTCGACTTCAAAGTGTGTGGATGTCCTAAGTAGCCAACTTGCAGGCCCTTTGAGTCAGTTTTCTAAACCTTGGACTTTTCATGACCCTTTCTTGGAGTGGATTGAACACTTTCCTCAGAGATGGACTTGGCAGGATTTTATCCCTCCCACCTGCCTCCATGAGTTATACTTTGAGATTTTCGATGATATGATATATATTCTAACTCATGAAATTTGTGTGCTTGATTTATCACTATTTTGGTTTATGATGAAGCACAAGGGCAGGTATCGTGGGACATTGCTTGATTGGCTACACTGGTCGTTTGACTACATCGAATATCTAGCCAACAGGTAAGTAAAGGTAGGTACTTTGCTTTACATTTGCATTATTGATTTCTTTCTTTCAGTTTATATATATATATATATATATATATATATATATATATATTACATGCTAGGGTGGCATTACTACCCCATTGTTGTTACTGATGCCCCTATCGAGTTGAGAAGGTCTACAGGTTATGCCAGAGATGTTGAGGTTCTCATGCCCTCTACGGTGAGAACATGTCCCCGAGTTGGAGCTAGATGTTATCCCCGATTTCTAGGGATAACTAGGAGATCATGTCTTCAGGCCCACAGGTCCTAGACATGGAGTATCGAGAGCAGGATTGACCTGAGCATGGCCCTGTGGGGCCCATCCTTTTCTTCTTTCATCAGATTCTTCTTGTCAGCAGCATCAACATCCATCACCATCGACTTGGTATTGTATTGGAGAAGGCTCTTTCTCCATGAGGTAATTGGTCCAGGTATTATGGTATGTGTCACTTTTGATCATTATAACCTTTAAATGTGTGCATCTAATTCATTTTATTTTTGACAACTGCTTGGATCTTACATTGACCCACTTGACCATGCTTGGGGAGATTGACTGGGTGCCCTAGAAAGCCTGTACCCATAGGTTTTGGTTTGCCACTGGGGGGTTTCTAAAGATCCATCATCCGCTCCCATCATACCATCACTCTTCCATCTTGTCTCCTGCTCATCTGTCCCATTCCCCTTGTTCGGGCATTAAGATGATCTGTTTGTGG
This sequence comes from Picea sitchensis, assembly GCA_010110895.2. Lineage (NCBI taxonomy): Eukaryota > Viridiplantae > Streptophyta > Pinopsida > Pinales > Pinaceae > Picea > Picea sitchensis. The sequence continues at coordinate 4,905 of SNQJ01S0206742.1, forward strand.
GGTTGCACCTTATCTCGTGGGAGGAAGGGGCTAAAGGCCCAGAAGGTAAAAGTAGCTGGTAAAATATAAAAGACTAAAAAAATGAAACCTCGAGATGCTTTGCCCAGGGATCCCCGAGAAGGAAATAAAAAGCCTCTCAGCAAGAAACAAGAGGGACCCGAAAAAATAACAAACGAGACCTAATAAAGAGGATAGGGGGTCTCATCATGAACCAACCTATTATGTTCATGGGTACCTAACAACATGACATTGCCACCATCTGGTTACCATGCCAGGGCAGTGAAATTTGGTTGCATGGCTAAGGGAAGGGGGATCTCATCACGAGCCAACCTTATCACCGCTATGAAAGTACTTGTGGGTAAGACTGTCAGCTCTGGTCACCATGCCAAGGCAGTGTCCTCTTGTTAACCCTTGAATAAAAAGAAAAAGAAGAAGAAAACACAAATAAAGAAAAGAATAAAGGCAAAAGGGGCTTGGAAAAATTTGCATCCATGACGGGTACAACTCACCTTCTACAAAGGCACCCACAGGTAATATCATGCATCCCTGGCTCTCACTCTACCCGTATGTCTAGACATCCCTTGAACCACTTCACCTCATTTACATGGCTTGGATGAAACCCATTAGAAACTTTCCTTTCCTTATGGATACTAGCCCAATAGGGTATCTTGTCCTTTTTCTCAACCTTGTATTGTAGGTTTTTGTAGAGTCTTTGAGCTATTGAATGATATATCAGGGATTTTATGCATATGTTTGATAATATTAATGATGAAATGTGATTCAAATTGCTATGATCCCTGTGACTAATGAGCCCATGGAGGGCATAGTTTTTGATGTGAAGGACCATGCCCAACGGAAAGGTACCACGTGGACCGGTACACATGGGGAGATGATTAGTTTGGATTTCCATGGGGTTGAAGAGCCCATCAGATTGTTGTTGAGACCCCATCAGAGGGGCAGAGACAGGACAATGTTTGACCGATGTTTTTCACTGAAGAAGAAGAGGACGTTCCATCAGGGGCACTTTGGCTGAGCCAGGCCTAGGGGGATTGACCCACTTACAGTGGAACGTTGGCCCCAGATGACCCAGGACGTCATCAGGAGGCTTGTGACATCATCATGAGCATATGGAAGATGGACAGGGTTGTTGGCACATGTGGCAGTTTGGAAGAGCCCAAGGAGGGCTAACGTTTGGCTTCTAGATGTTGCACTGGCCCCAAAAGGGCCTAACGTCTCCCTCAAGAGTGCTTGACGTCTCACTTTTTACTCATTTAGGGTTTTAAAAGAACATTTAATGTAGAAACAATATGATTTTGGTTTATAGCCTTGTCGACTATTTTTCATGACCTAAAAATTAAAGGTCATTGATACAGTATATATTGAGGAATTTTATCCTCCTTTTGACATAACACACAACTCACTCTCCTAGTGAGATCTGATTTTTGCACCCTTGTTGGGTATTTGTTCTCTTTAAGTGAGGCACACTTGTTGAAGGAAGGCTTTTCTTGGCATTTTTGGCATTTCTCTTGAAGTAAGGTTTACAACTAGGGTTTGCAATGCTATTTCATCATGATATGTAAGTGTTTTTTTTCTGCAAAACTTCTTAATTGAATGGTTGTAGTCTTATATTCTTGCATTTATTATAAATTTTTCTGATTTTAAAACCCTAGGGGACAAACACACAAGTAGGTTGTTGTCTCATGTCCCCTAAAAGAGAAATTCTCATCCATTGAAGAAGGAAGGAAGAGCCTAGCTATTGCTACACTCTTGTTACTTCTTCCCCTGTGCTAGCCATATGTTTTAAAGGTCAAGAAGGAGGAGGTGTCCCAGGCCTAGGTTATCTACACCTAGGGTCATCCTGCTTCTAGGGTTTGGTGATAGGGCCTTGCCTTTGCAACACTCTCCTTCACCTCACTCTCGTGTCTTGATGCTAGCTGTTTTGCCAAGATAAACCTAAGGAAGGAGGAAAGAGCATGAGGCCTTTCTTAAGCAACACCGGAGTGAGCCTCTTTCCCCTAGGGTTTTGATTCTGGGGCCCTGCCATTGCAGCACTTTAGAACCCTTCCCTCTAGTCCTTAGCATTTTCCCTTCAACCTTTGTGTCCTCTCTTAATTTGACTCCATTTACCCTTAGGCACTGATCTTAGGTCTCCAACGTTGAAGTGGTAGTGGTCAAACAAACTTTCAAACTCTTATAAATTGAAACCCTAACTAACTACTAACCCTAATAAAGGTTGACGTCATCCTTGGTTATTCCATCTTGACGCAACTAGTTTTCTTCATAAGCAATTAGAAGATGGTTTAAGAACATTTATTGAATAAGGGATTGATTGATTACATTGATTGCTACATCATCTTGGCATTTATTGGTGAATTGATATTATTTCCATTGCTGCATTAATGAACACTTATTTCATCAATATCTATTTGTCATAATTGCCTATATATTGATATCAGATAGTTATATGAAGTACTAACCCTTTGAAATCATAGCCTGCATGTATTAGTCTTTTGTTTCTTTGTTCCGAGCAGGTGTTTTCATTTGGGCCTACACTTCATTATTGGTTGTTTAGCTAGACTATCTGCTCTTGGTGGTGACCTATGAAGAGGAAATTTCACTTTGACCTTTATACCTTAGCCTCTTCAAAACTCCAGGTCACTGGGGACGTCTCCCCTGGGCCTAACCTCCCTAAATAGAAAGAACCTCCCCATCGTGGTGACATTGGGTGGGGTAGGTTCCTATTATGCCAGTTTGGCCTCTATCTTCTAGCCTTTTGACCTAGCTACAAACTATGCAATAACAGTTAGAATTTTCATTTCTTCTTGGACAAAAAAAACATGTATAAAGAACGTTAATTGATCATGTCTAGTGAAATGGGAACAATGAACTATCATATTTTTTTAAAATTAAATACATATTGGAGTGATCATGATACAATGTGTTTTCTACTTTCAAGATGAAATGCATATAAATCATAGTAAACATTAGGGTATTGAATTACATTGACATCAGAATACATATTCACATATGTCGATATTTTTTTACATATTCACAAATTTTTATTTCCTTCCCGTTGAATCAAAACATGTTTTCATATTCTTGTTACATATTTAGAAACTTCTTGTTTCTGTGTTGGTTCAATAAATTGTGTTGAACATGAAAAAACAAGTGCCACATAACAAATTTTGATGGCACATAAAATAAAACATGGACAATTACCATTGCGTTTTCATTTGGGTAACATCCTCTTACATCTTTGTTTGCATTGTTGGATGTGTAATAAATCAAAACTATCACCAATCATTAATAAAAAGAAAATAGGGAAAAAAAGAGACATGGAACAAGAATTGAGAAGGTACATATTTCTAATTTTATCTATATAGTATTGATTCACTTTTCATTTGTTATTTGTTGGTATTGTATATTTCATTTAATTTTGACATAGGGGTTTATTTTCCTGTTCATTGCATTTCATGCAATGCTTTGACATCAAAATGAAATAGAAGAAATGCAGGAAAGAAAGTAGTTTCAAACAATACAGTAGAAGAAACTCATTAATAATCTTCGAACAATAGGTATGTCGATAACAATAAAACAATAAACACATTTTATTTTCATAAATTATGTACATGTAGTAATACATACTCATAGTGCATGGTACTATGTATAATCCAAATTTTATATTGCATCTACGATACATTGCTTGAGTAAGTGAAAATCACTTGTATGGGATATGGTTGTAGCACGATACAACTTTTCCAATGGGTGGAGTGGCTCCAGAGGTGGTGGTTGTATTTGGTCCACATTTGTCCCGACTCTTGAACTATCTTTGGTTTGGTTTTATCTAGAGAGACAAAGGATAGACGCACTTCATCGTGCAACCTATAAATCTAAGCAATGACTAGACCAAGTTTTACAGCTAGAACTTGGCCTAGTTACTTAGACAACTACAAACGACTAGCACCGAGTAATTTCTCCAATGGCCAAGACCACAATCATTCTTGTGTCTCATTCAACTTTCTTGGCAATGAGGAAGATGTGGACAACTAGAATTGACAGAGGGGCTAGTTCCCAAAATGGAGTGGCTATGTTAAAAAAAGGTGTTGATCCATGGGGACAAGGATAGCATATGTTGTTTTAGAAAGTTTAAGTATCCCAGGAACTTTGAAGTATAGTTCAAGAAAATATTTGGATATGCCAAGAATATTGCTCTCGGATTGTAGCCTGGGTCCCCTTCCTAATAATTTCATTCTCAACTTCAACCCACATGTGAATGCGAAACCAAGGATAGTGTTCACATCTGGTCGATGATGGTTTATTTCTCCACATAGATCGAATGCCCACAAATTGCATGAGTAAGTCAAAATCATCTGTTTGGGTTGTGGTTGTAGCTCGAGACAACATTTCCAGTGGGTGGAGTAGCTATGAAGGTGGAAAATTTATTTGGTTCACATTTTTCCCATCTCTCGACCTCTCTCTTCTTGGATTTTTTCTAGAGCAATGAAGGATACACAAACTTCATTATGTAGCCCAAAAATCCAAGCAATGACTAGACCAAGTTCTACAACTAGAAATTGGCCCAGTTACTTGTGAACCTAGAAACAACTAGCACCGAGTAATTTCTCCAATGGCCAGGACCACAGTTATCCTTGTGTCTTGTTCAACTTGCTTGGTAACGAGGAAGACATGGAAAACTAGAATTGACAGAGGGGGCAGTCCCCAGAATGGAGTGACTAGGTTAAAATAAGGCGTTGATCCATGGTGGCACAAACAATAGATGTTGGATTTGAGAGTTTGTGTATAACAAGAGATTCAAAGGACAGTTCAAGAAATTGTTTGGCCAGGCTAAGCATCTTACTCTTTAACTGTAGGATGGGTCTGCTACCCAAAATTTTATTTCTTAGCGTCAACTAATGTGAGAATGAAATGTTGGGAGTACAAGCTGTCTACATGGACTGCAGACTATACAAAATCACATGCTTGTTAGTAAAATCCATGGATGTAAAGGACTTTGGGATGGAACCAAAATTCTTGGAATAATGGACCTGATCGCTGAATGGTTGTTGGTGTTTCTCAAATGGTAAAGTATGGGAGCTCTATTTGTTGATAAATGGATGTAGGGTGCATATATTATGGTCGTGTCAAGTTGTATAAATAGATAGGAAGA
>SNQJ01S0206743.1:0-16341 GCA_010110895.2 Picea sitchensis
TGAACATTTAAGTGGGGTAAAAGGAGGTTGCCCCCTCAAAGAGGCTTATTATCTGAAATGATCTCTTTTTCAAGGCGTTGAGTACTTTTCCTGAGGTTTTTCTATGCTATATTGATATTTGGTTCTTAACAGTATTTCCAACAATTGGTATTAGAGTAGGTTGCCTTAAGAACAATTTAACCACTGGAAGGAAAATCCTGAGCAAAGATGGATGACCATGAGCATATTTCAAATGGGATTCAACTATTTGATGGAAGAAATTGTGCATACTAGATTGATAGAGTGAAAACTTACCTAACAACTTTGGAAGTAGACATTTGGTACTCAGTTGTAAATGGCTATGTAATCCCAAAGAATGCTCCAATCAATCCAAATGAGAAGAATCTTATGAGTTGTAATTCAAAAGCCAGACATGCTATTCTAGGAGAATTGGCACCAACCATTGCTATCAAAGTGATGGGATGAAGCACTGCTAAAGAGGTATGGGACAAACTCAAGAGTATCTATGAAGGTGATCCAAAAGTTAAGCTAGTCAAGCTTCAATGACATAGAGCAGAATTTGAAAATTTGAAGATAGATGGAAAGGAAAATATTGCAACCTATTTTCTTAGAGTTGATGAAGTTGTTAATGCTATCAAAGGATTAGGTGAAGAGCTCAATGAATCCTTGGTTCTACAAAAAGTGTTGAGATCACTTCTCTTGAAGTATGATGCTAAGGTATCTACCATTGATGAAACTAGGGACTTGACCAAAATGACAATGGATGAATTACATGGGTCTCTTATAGCATATGAAATGAGAACAAGTACAAAAAGTGACCAGCCAAACAATGAAGCGACCTTTAAATCCATAAATAATACAAAATACAAGGATAATGACCTTGATGAAGAAATAGAAAATTTTGTAAGAAGGGTTTAGAAGGGAACTCGAAGATACAAAGGCAAGTGTCCTCTCAAGTGATTTAATTGTGGTAGAATAGGACATATTGCTGAAAAACGATACTATAAAAAGAGAAGTCTCAACAATTAGAAGAGCTTCTACTCCAAGGATGATGAAATCTCCTTAGATGAGAGTGATGAAGAAGATAATGATGGAGGAGCAGTTTTCTTCATAACCCAAGAAACCTAGGATGATGATCACAAGAGTTCTAAAGAAGAAGAAATAATTTGTGAAGAAGATTCAGATGAAGAAACCAACCTTGATTCCTTTGGGGATACAAAGAAAATGAAAACAGTTAACAAGAAGATGAGAATCTTGAAAATTTGAAGCATGTTGAAACTAAAAAGAGCAAGCTTAGAAACACAAACATAATACTAAAACGTGAATTGAGTAGTTGTGAAGAAGATAATTACAATATTGAAAAGACCATTGATATATTGAAGGAACAATTAGAATATTATGAGAAATTGAAAGTAGAATTGGATCACACAAAAGGGGAGCTACTATTGACAATAGAAAAGTTGAAGAAGTTCAAAAAATGAACTGAAAAATTAGATGAGATCCTTCGCAGTCAAAGATCTCCAAATGACAAGACAAGACTAGGATACAATGATACTTTGAATACAACAAAACAAGAGAAGGAATATGAAAATGATGAAACCAACACTCCAGAACAAGTTGAACAACAAGATAGAAGACTAGAATTCAGAAGGAATGGGACATCAAGAAGATCATCTCCCATCAGGTATGAAAGCAATCATTATGAAGGAAACTACAGAAGAATAGATCGTGAACGCAGATGGACCACACCACAAATAAGATCACTTACTCCTAGGTATCAAAATTTCTTTCTTGGACATTGTTATACTTGTGGAAATTTTGGACACAAGGCAATCAATTGTAGAATAAATGAAAGGAATAACTACGTAATCAACATGAATGGTGCAAATAGTAGATATGGAAATGTTCGTAGACCTGTCAATAGAAATTATAATCCATTTGACCCTTTAATGGATCAAAATATTGTATGCTACAAGTGCAATAATCTTGGTCACAAAGCACAAGATTGCAGAGAGATGAAGGAAGATAATCCTATGCCAAATGTCCCTATACCAACTACAACATGGAAAATGAAAGAAATTACATACAATGAAAATTGTCGAATAACATTGGTCACTAAAGAATGAAAAGAAGAAGATGAATGGCTCATAGACAGTGGGTACTCATCTCATATGACTGGAGATGAAAGCAAATTTGTTAGCTTGAAGAAAAAGGGTGGAAATGTTGCATTTGGAGATGAGTCATCTACCAAAATACTTGGAAAAGGAATTGTAAATATTGGAAGTGAAAATGTAAAAGTAGGAAAAGTCCTATTGGTTGAATATCTGAAGCATAATCTCCTCAATGTCAGAAAAATATGTGATCAAGGATACACTCTTATGTTTGACTCTTGAAAATGTAAAATCAGAGAAAAGAACTCAGGAAGATTGGTTGCAACTGCAACAAGAAAACCGAACAACATATACATCCTAGGTATGAAGAAGAGAAAGAAGAATGAATTTAAACAAAAGGATTCCAAGGAAGAAAAAGTCCCAAAGGAAAAAAATAAGGATGAATCCCCAAAGAAGAAGGTCACCTTATTCCATTGAACTCAGGGGGAGTAGCCCCAACCTTTGCCAATGATGTCAAATGGGGAGAGAAATTGGGATCATGATGACAGGGGGAGCATGAGGTTTGCCATCAATGACAAAGGGGGAGATTGTTGGAAGATTAGTTGTTGTCATTGATGTCAACCCTAGCCATTGGCTCTTGGACCCCACAGTTGATCAAAGTAGATATGCATGATATAAATTACACATGCAGATACAACACCCATGGATGGATAGTATAATTCATGCCTCTTCCAGTGGTATGTGGCACGTCACGTGGATCCTCACGATTGAGGAGAAATGAATTTTTGAAGATGACAATGTGAATTGAAGCAAAAACTACATGTCGGCCCTAATGTTAAAATGAAGTGACATAAAATGTATAAATACATCTCATTATACATTCATTTTTAAACACACACAAGTTTATTAATGAACAAGGAGATATAAGTCAAATTTCTGAGGAAATCTGAAGTAAAGAAGGTCGAATTTCAAGGGAGGATGAAGTCTTTTGGTGATGTGTTCCGAGGTATGTTATTTACAGGTCATACTACCATTTTCTCTATAACTTTGTTTCTAATATGATTCATATGATACAATTTGAAGGATATTGAGAATACATATCTAGATACCTGTGGTAAAAATTTCAGCTCTTTATTCGCTATAATTTTGGAGATACACTATGTGGAAGATAGGTTTTTTTACTAGTCCTGAAGCTAGTCATAAACAAGTGTTCTAGGTAAAAAAATCATAACGTATTCATAGAGAATCCAAATGAAGTGAGACAAAATGCATTGGAGGGTTGTAGTTTCATGTGTATGAATTTTAGAATCTGATGTTAAATATTGAGTGCGGGGCATTTTGTACAAGTTCTCTCTCTTGAATAAACCATAATTGAATAAGGTCTACCATTTTCTCTATAACTCCTTTTTTGGGAGGATTCAAGGAGTGAAACTTGGAGGAGTTTCAGAGAATACATTGAGGAATATTATCTATAGGATCAAAGTATTCCAAGAATTGAAGAATTGAATAATTTGAAGAAGTCTCAGGAATCATTATCAGGTTTTATGTGATGGTTGGTTGATGGTGATAATTTAATGTAAAATTTTATTATCTTGCATATATTCTTGGGTGGAAGGAAGGGACAAGGATAGAGAGGTCAAACCTCTATTGATATTGGAGGATTGTATATTCCTTTTGGAGTTTTATCCCTCCCTTTTTATTTGGAAGTTGTATCTACCTTTGGAAGTCATTACTTCCTTTGAACAATAATACATGATTACTTCTTATATACTGTGCATGGTGTATTGGTGTATCTCTTATACTATTCTTCATTGTTCATTGTATAGTCTTAATTGTTGATTGGATATAAATTGAATACATGATATGATTGAAGTACAAGTTCTAAAATACTAATTGTTCTAAATATTGATTCACCCCCCTCTTAGTATTTCCAACATACACAAGACATAAAGCCACTATATTATAGTAACTCAAATAATATCTCACATACATGCCAAAATCAATCATAATGCACATGAGAATCAATACCGAGTTTGAAATAAAGTTAATGACTCTACTTCCAGACCTCTTTTCATATGATTCAACCATAAAGGAAGCATATGGCTTTACCTATTTCACTCTAAGTCCATATGTGAAACCATTAGTTCGCTTCAAATATATATTAATATTCTTAGATTCTTTGTTCCACATTTCATTTCATTAGAAACTAATATTGGATTAACCCCCAATATACCATGAGAGTCAATTTTCTTCAAACATTGTAAAGCCTTATGATTCATGCTTGATTCAATGAATATTGAATCCATCTTCCTAGGCATAAAATCATTACAGATCTCTTGCACAATAATTGATCAATTTTTTGTTGCACATATGTTGTCATTGGCATCAAAGTGGCCATGGACATGGTCAGTTATAGCGCAATAACATATAGAAGAAGTGTACGGAAGGATCGGAGGGTGAAAGGACTAATGGCACAGAATAGGATCAATGGTGAAAAACATATGGCACAAAGTATGATGCATATATAGAGGAAGTCATGAAAGGATGAAAATAGAAGTGCGCAGAAGGATCGAACAATGAAAGGAAAAATTGTGTAGAGGAGGGTCAACTGTGAAGAAGAAAATATGCAGGGTGCCTTGAACCAATGTGAGGAACAGTGCATTGGAGTGTGCCAAGACAAAACTAGTGCGATGGAATGGATTGTGATGGATTGTGTGGAATATTGTGCAGAAGAAAAATTGCAGGGCACCTTGATCCAGTGCGACAAATGGCGCAATAGAGTGTGACGAAATAAATCTCGTGTGAGAAGCGAGAGAGTGGAATACGACAGGTTGAACAGAGTGACTGGATGAGTGCACTATAGGGAAAGTGTGACAGGATGAAGACTTGTAACTTGAGCGTTGGGATCTTATTCTATACATGTAGTAGATTCTCTATAGACCAGAATATGAGTTGTTGCATCATTCATGAAGAGATGCTCTGATAAAACTAAGTTTTGTTGTTGGATATGAGTTGGAGCTTATTTGTTTGAAGATTTGGTCCATTTGATTTAGTCAAAGAATGTCCAGCCACAACTGAACAAATAAATATACTTAATTCAGAAAGAAGTGTGTCCACATATAACTATGAGGAATTTGATATGGGAAATATTCTTTCACAATATAATTGTCATGCATCCACATACTTTATTTAGATAGAAAACTAACTTATAGGACTTTGATCTTGTCAAGATTTTTCCACAATGTAACTGTCATGCGTCCACATACTTTATTTAGACAGAAGTTTAACTGACATTACTTTGATCTTATCAAAATATGTCCACAATGTAACTATTATGCATCCACATACAAGAAGGGGAACTCAAGAAAAACATTATAAATAAGAATGTGATATGTTCGATTGTTGTGTGGGTGAAAAGAGAAGAAAAAGGACTTGTTTTTGTTCAACAAAACTGATTTGGAGATATATCCAAATAATTTTTGTAGAGAAAGGTCTAGTTCTATAAAAATATTTTTTAATTTAAATTCAGGATGGAAGGGTGGTGCTAGGTTGATTTGAAGCTCACTAAGGATCGGTGTCCTCATTATCTATGATAGGTTGGTGCCTGATAGGATTGGTGTCCTCATTATCTCTTATAGGTTGGTTCCTGAGAGGATTGGTGTCCTTATTGTTTGTGACAAGTTGGTGCTTGAGAGGATTTGTGTCCTCATTTGGGACAAGTGGGTGCCCGTCAAGATGAATAATTGTAAATTGTAAGTTGGTGCTTGCAGAAGAACATAAAGAAAGATTTTTTTCGGTTTTCTCCCACATTGGGTTTCCACGTAAAAATTATGGTGGAATGTGTTTTTTGTGTTGTGCTTTGTGTTCTTCATGTATTGACAATTAAGTAAGCATTCCTAAATAATTTTATTTTTTTGAAAGGAAATAAAATTGAGAAATATGATACAATATTGATTCATCCCCCCCTATCAGTATTGTTGTAACTTATAAAAATCGGTATCAGAGCCAAGTTCCTTTTTTAATATCCTAACATATAGAAGAAAGATCACACAAAAGGTATTGCAAGTCAACATTCATTTTCTTCTTCAACCAGACCTCATATGTTCAATGGAACAAACTTTGCATTTTGGAAAATCAGAATGAAGATATACTCAATGTCTCTTGGTATGGAAGTCTGAAAGATTGTGGTGGATGGTTATAAAACCCCAACAACCCATCCTACTGATGAAGTAGGTAAGAAAAATTACTAAAATAATGCAAGAGCTATGAATTATATCCAAGGTGGACTTGAAGAAACATAATTTTTTAAACTAATTCAATTGGAATCCACAAAGAAAATATGGTATAAACTGGTAAACAGTTATGAAGGAGATGAGAAAGTAAAGTTGGCCAAACTTCAAGCTCACAGAATACAATTTGAAATCCTAAGAATGAGTGAAGATAAACATATTACAGGTTTCTTTCTCAAAGTAGATGATACTATAAACACTATGAAAGGGATAGGTGAGAATATTTAAGAAGCTACAGTAGTTCAGTTGGTACTAAGATCTATTCCTTCAATACTTGATGCAAAGGTTTATGCTATAGAAGAAATGTGTGAACTACATAAACTGACTATGGATAGGCTCCATGTAATTCTAACTGCTTATCAGATGAGGGCCAGGAAAAAACAGCCAAATATAAAGGATGTAGTCTTCAAGGCATCAGTCAAATCGCCAACATCTCAATATCATGATTCATCAAAACACTTCTCAGAAAAATAAGAAGCTAACTTTGTAAGGAAACTAAAGAGGGTCTCTAGAAAGTATAAAGGTATGTTACCATTCAAATGTTTTCATTGTGGTAAAGTTGGTCATTTTTCATCTAAATGTCCCTTCAAAGAAAACAACACCAATGAAAAAGAAATAAAAGGAAAGGATAAACCTAGGGAGTTTAAAAAGAAAAAGGCTTTTAAAAGGAACTATATTTATTCAAAAGAGGATAACAATAACTCTTCAGACATTGAAGAAGAAGAATATGATCCATATACAATTCAAGATGAAAAAATTCTCATGGATTTGGATCAACTCAAATCTTATCAAGAAAAAACAGGCACAAAAGAGTGTGAAGTTGTAGTAGACATGGAAGGAGAAATCATTAGTGCTTTGGAAGAAATCTCCCAAATCAAGAAAAAGCATAGACTACGAAAAGAACAATTGCATTTTTATAAAGAAAAATACAATGAGATCAATGAAGATATAGTCATCTCAAAGATTCAGCTAGAAGAGGCCAAAAGAAGAGAAGAAATATTTATGAATCAGACAAAAGAAAAATATAACATCCGTGATAAACGAGAAACATAAATAGTGTCCTTAATAAAAGATATAGACAAGTCCAAGACTCAAATGGAATTAAGAAAAGGATCTAAAACTCTAGATAATATTCTCATCAATCAAAGATCACTAGATGACAAGACAGAGCTAGGATATAAGGAAAGTTTGAAATTTTTCAAAGGTGAATCAAGCACCAACATGTCAACTAGTGAGAAGCCTACAAGTTATGCAAATTCTCTCAAGGGAAACTAAAGTAAGCCTAAAATATCAAAAGATTATAAGAAGAAGAAGTTGGAACCAGATCAACCCAACTATGTAAACAAATATGAAGCAAGGAAGCAACAGGTGCATGAATCTTATCAATATGGAAGACAAAAAAATATTCCTACAAGTACGCTTTTCATTCCAAGGCAACCAATTTTTTTCTATGGATATTGTTTCTCTTGCGGCAACTTTGGACATGAGGTTGTGAGTTGCAGGACTTTTAAAAATAACATAAGTGTAAGAATGTAATTCAATAAACCTCGAATGAATATGTATCAAAATTCCTTATTCCCTCTACCAAATGACCTCGAATTCCACATATGCAATAATTTTGGACACAAGCCACACGAATGCAGAAGCAAGATGTTTCCTCTCTATAAGCAAGACAGACAAGAATATTTTACCAAGGTTTGGAGGAAGAAAATAAATAAAATTGTGGACTGGATCTATATGCCAAAAATAAAGAAAATCAATGGTATATTGACAATGGTTTCTCCAAGCACATGATAGGAGACAAGAGTAAGTTTGAATTCCTAACTAAAGAAAAAGGTGGTAATGTTACTTTTGGAAACAATGCTCCATCTAGAATTAGAGGAAAAGGAACCGTTGTACTAGATGAAGATAAGAAGGGAAATACCAAAGCACAAAATGTGTTGTATGTAGATGGTCTAAAACATAAATTGTCGAGTGTAAGTCAAATGTGTGACCAAAGACACAAATTCTCCTTCATTCAAAAGGTTCTAAAGTAATGGATGCAAATACAAGAAATATTGTTGTCGAGGCAGTAAGAACTTTAGGAAATGTGTATGTTCTAGAATATGGAAAAGAAAAATGGTCATTAGTAAATGAGAGATGGATTTGGCACAAGGTACTAGGAAACATTAGTTTTAACAACTTGTTAATCTAGGAAGAAAATATGTTGTGAGAGATATGCCCAAAATTTTCAAACCTGAGAATATTTTATGTAAGTCATGACAGTTTAGAAAATAGTAAAGAGTTCAATTCAAGGTAAGAGAACACTCCACCACTCGACCTCTTGAATTGATTCATACAGATCTGTGTCCCTACTAGTACATAATCACCTCGAGGTGAAATATATTTCATTTTGTTGATTGATGAATATACCAGAATGACTTGGGTTGGATTGTTGAAGCATAAATTTGAGGCTTTTGAAAAATTCAAAATCTTCAAAGCATAGATAGAAAATGAAATGGATTTAAAAATAAAGTGCCTAATATTAGACAGAGGAGGAGAATTCACATTTGATTAATTCACCATTTATTGTGAAAAGCTTGGGATCAAGAGACAATTTGTTATTGTTAGAACCCCTCAGTCGAATGTAGTAGAAATAATGAACATAATAGTTCAAGAAATGACCAGGGCCATGCTTGATGAATTAGAAGTACCTAAAACCTTTTGGGGAGAAGTTGTTCAAGCTACTTTTAACATTATCAATAAAGGGCGCATAAGAGTAAATGGTGATAAAACCCATTATGAGTTATGGCATGACATACCAGCATCAATAAAACACTTCAAAGTTTTTGGAAGCAAATTCTACATTAAAAGAAATGAATATAGCTTAGGTAAGTTTTATTCTAGATATGATGAAGGTATCTTGTTAGGATACTCCTCCATAGGTAAAGGATACAAGTGCTACAAAAAAACACTCCACAAAATAGTTGAAAGTATAGATGTAAAGGTAGATGAGAGACCACTTCATCTAGAGAGACACCAACACCACGATAATCCATATGATGAACCAATAAGAAATGAACCACAAGGAGATGGAATGCATGAGTATCAAGAACAAGTGGATTCTGAGGAAGAAGAGAGAATGGATACATCACAACCAAAGACCCCATCTAGGTATGTTCAAAAACATCATTTAGAAATTCAGATTATTGGAAATAAGGAAGCAGGTGTACAAACTAGAAGAAAACTTATAAATACATCTAGCTCTGCAAATTTTTCATTTTTATCCATGAGTGAACCCTAAACTTTTGTACAAGCAAGTCAAGATGATCACTGGGTCAAATACATGAATAAAGAAATATATCAAATAGAAAAAAATCAGGCACGGGATCTTGTTCCAAGACCCAAAAACAATAATGTAATTGGAACCAAATGGGTATACAAAAAGAAGTTGAATGAAGATGGACATATAGTTAGAAACAAGGCTAGATTGGTATGCAAAGGGTGTAGTCAAGTAGAAGGAGTGGAATTTCAAGAATTTTTTTCCTCTATTGCAAGAATTGAAGCTATCAAGATGTTTTTGGCTTTTGATTGCTACAGAAAATTCAGAGTTTATCAGATGGATGTCAAATCAGCCTTTTTGAATGATGACCTAGAGGAAGAATTTTATGTGCATAAACTAGAGGGTTTTTAGCTGAAAAACAAAGAGGATTATGTATGTTGATTAAATAAATCCCTATATGGACTAAAACATGCTCCAAGAGCTTGGTATCATAGACTAAAAATTTATTTGCACTAGCAAGGTTTTAAAAAGGGAACAAATAATAGAAACGTGTACATCAAGGCTCAAGGTAATGATCTGTTAATTATTTTAGTATATGTTGATGATATTATTTTTGGTAGTACCATTGAACTAATGAGTAAGAATTTTGCAGCTTCAATGCAGTAAGATTTTGATATGTCCATGTTAGGAGAACTCTCCTTCTTTATTGGTCTATAGATTCATCAATTAGAAAGAGGAATTTCCATTTCTCAAAGTAAATATCTCAAGGAAATATTGAAGAAGTTTAGCATGGAAATTGCGCACCAGTGAGCACTTTGTTGGCAACTAAATATTCATATCACTGCGTCGATATTTGAAACACAAGCTGGGCAAAATAAATTTTATTAGTTGCCTCTTTTTATTTGTGAAGAGTTTGATTATGATTTTTGAAGAATTTCTTGATTGATCATTTTATGTCTTTGAGTTTTATTTTATCTATAAACTTCACGTTTACGCATTTCAATTTCATGACTATCAAGCATGAAATTGAAATAGTTTTGTATAAACACATTTGATAAAATCTAACGGTTTCTCTCCTTATAAAACTAAACGAGCCTTTGAAACACCTATAATCTCAAGACTTTTAAGTTTGATGAACATATGATTATGTGAAAATTTTCTATAAGCATTAGGATAAAACCTAGTTGCGTTTGATTCATGTTATGCCTTGATCGATTTTCAATAATGTTATGTTTTTGCTTTACCCTTTGCAATTTTGGTTCTAAAACTATGCCATAAACCTATGATATGAATGCTACCTTTAGCTATTATGGAATGGTCTAATCATTGTATTACTTGGATAGTGGTCATGCTCTTAAACCATTACATCTTTGTGATGTTCACGTGAACTTGCATTTATTTCATCGTTTGATGGTTCTTTGTAATCAGGGATTAGGTTCTTAGCAGGCGAGGTGGTTTTTTAGTGTATTTGTCCTCTGGTTCAGGGTTTAATCAACATTAAGAGTGGGAGTCATGGTAGCATCATCACAATATCATAGATCTCGGGCCACCTTTGACTATGAAAAACATATCATTTGTTTCGAGTTGTTTCAAACATGGACTCCTCCATTCTTCACCTTCTAGTATATCGTAATCAATATTATGGCTCTGGTAGTTAGGGTAGAGACAAATGGCTCACATGATATACTCTCTCACGATGATGTTGTAGATGACCTCATCATCTTCGGATGGGTTAAATTTATACAATCATTCGAGGGTTTTAATCTAGAAGTCGCCCAAGATTTTGCCAAGACCTTTGACGGTGCTAGAGCTAAAATAGGTGACTTGCAGTCACAATTTGATGAAGAATCAATAGCATAGGCCATGGTCCTATCACGGGAAGGAGACCACTGGTTCAAAAACCTAAAAATCGAAGGTATCCATTGGCATCTATTGATGATTTCCAAAAATTCACGCTACAACGTTAAAGGTACACCCATCCATCTATTCAAGACTCATTGGCATGGTTTGTTATTGATAATGAAACAGTTCATCACTTGTGAGGGATGTTATGGACTGATATTTTTATTTCATGTGTGCCTGTTAATGGTCTTCCTAGGTTTCAAGTTACACTTGACATTTTGTTTTCTTAAAAGTCTATAGAAGATGTCCAGGTTCTATCATAGACAAAACCCCAACTCTGGATCTAGTATTTTCCACCATGGTTTAATCCAGGTCTTGGTTAATGACAATTTGATAAAGGTAGGAAATAATTGGCAAGGCTTCCTTTTTAGGAATGGTTTTCTTTTATTGCCACCAGAACCGGTCAATATTTTACCTATGTGTGTTGATGAGTCTACCAACCCTTTCCTATCGTCTCACTCTCTAGAAGTCCCAAAAGACCATGCATTACCTCCCGATACCCCTATTGTTTCTCGTAAATCAGCCAAGTCACCTTCAGGAAGCATGAATTCATCCCAAAGAAGCCCTTGGAGGAAGTTTTGAGTCATCTAAGGGGTAGGGTACCTGTTGTCCCTGATCCTGTACATAAATCGGTTTATGAGAAAAAATTTGAAATCAAGAGACAGAGAAAGAAAAACACACAGGGGGTTAATGATTTATATTTTAGGAATAAAAGGAATGGAAGACTTCTTTCAAGAATGACCAGGAACTGACACCAAAACCACGATAAACATATCCCCATAGTTGATGTCGAGGACACGATATTTGTCGATGATGTTAGTTCTGATTCCACTAAATTAGATTCACCCCAATATGATTTTGTTTCTAACTTGCCTCCATTTCTAAAGGAGCAAGAGGGATTTTTAGGCATCCAATATGATTTGAAAAGGGTTATGGAGTAGGATAAACCATTCAACTCATATCATACTCACCCACTACCGAATCTGGAATAGGTATACTGTGAGGATTGTTTTAATTGGATCCAAAGATATTACCAGGACATCCCTTATCTACATGCTCAGATAAATCAAGTTATGGCTTGTAATTTGGTATTGGAGAGAGAAAATGAGGATTTGAGAGCTAGTGTCCAACTGGTTTCACCCAGGGCCAGGAAAAGGTTCAGGAGGTCAAGGAACATTATTATAAAAAAATCTACCAATTTCAACGTTGTTATCAATTCAGAATTATCTCATGTCTTTTTTTCAAAGGTTTAATGGGTAAACATTCTTCTTGGAATTTATGTTTGGTTTGTTTAGTGATAACTGAAATTGTTTTATTTTGATTTTTATTAGACCAACTACAAAATATTAGATTTTGTAGCTTGTCTTTAATTAATTAATTTGATTGCTTTTCTAATTTAAATTTCATTTTTCTTCTCAGGTGTGAAGGAGATCAATGTGCATAGGTTGAAGGAATGAGAAAATAGTTGGGAATGCTCCAAATTTGTAATTTTCATTTTGAGAAACAGTTTCAAGAATATTTTGATGATGTAATTATTTTGAATAGTTGTCACAATAGACCTATCTTTTTGGTTTCTTTTTAGTAAATACTTTATTAAAATGGATATGTCTCTATCATGCATGACATGAGAAACATACCATGAATTTAGTTTAAATACTAGTGCGTTCCCAGAGACAAAGGCAATTCTTTTGGGACATGATGATGGACTTATCATTTTGAGAAATATATGGAATGCAGTTTACTTTTTGGCTTTAGTCCTTCTGTAGACTGTACAATGTGATTATTGGCCTTCATATATTTCTTGGGCATGAAAAAATTATATGTTATGAATTAGCTTTAGACTGTTCAACATTTATGTTTTCATGTTGTGCTTATCTCTCACGTGGTCCATTATTCATTGGTTATTATAATCTCTGTGACTAATCATATATCTATACATTTTGAGTTTACATCAAATGTTGGATTTTTTATAATACCATTTGTCGAAGATTGAAGTTATTTTCATCTTCCGCTTTTGAATAATTTAAAGTTACATGAGTAAAAATTCATTTGTCTTTTTGTTTATCATAGATTGCTATTCAAAATACAAAAAGACAATTCCTTGAGTTGTTTTAGGAAATATCATTCTTTGCTTTTTTCCATAGATTTATGCTTGGCAACAGGTTAAGTGGAGCTTACATTATGTAGAAAGAAGAATATAGTTTTTCTTTACAGATGATCAACATCAGGTTAGTTATCTTTCTTTTTATTTGAATTATTTACTTTACGAATGAATAACGATTAAATCGTTCAAAATTTAATGTTGTGTTCATTACTGTTATATCATTTCTAATCGTATTTGTTCATTCAGTGTTATTTTCTACTTATAGTAATATAACGATTTCATTTAGTTTTACATCTTATTTAAACTTTGATTCGTTATTTAAAATTATCAGTTTCACAAGGCTTTATTTAAACCTTGTATCTGTACATATCTATTGTATATAATAAGACTATAAGCTAAGTAATTATATACGTGTGTTAACTGATAAGATTATACAGTTAGGAAGTTTTACCTCTTTTAGTTGTGTTAGCATCTTCATTGGCTAATGAAACCATAAAACCCATAAGGGTAGATTATACCAAACAGATTGGGTTAAATAGACAACCCCAGACTAGATATTCCCTTCTCGTTGATGGTGTGTTATAAACGCCTGTCAACAAATGGCGCTAGAAGGAGGGCCTGAAAGTCATTGATGGCACGAGGAGGTCATAAGACTCCCCCAAATAATCGTTCTCCTATCGTGATGTGTAGTCGCTCAAACCCTACCATTATACCTAATCCATCCACTACGTCAGAAGCTATACCTGAAATTCTCGTTGAACCTGTGACATCGATTCCTAAAGGGATTGATGTACAAGAAATTATCCGTAATTATTGTCAGTCAATTTTAAGAACCCAGGGTGCATTATCTCGACTTAGACAATCTAGTGGACAACTAAATGACCCCCTTGATTTTTCAAATATGCAAGAAGATCCTCTTAGCACTGGTCTTCCTGATCACAAATTAGGTGATAATATTACCGATCCTTTTGAAGCACTAATCCTAGGTGTTGTGGGATATGGTCTTCCACCATCCCCACCTGGGTCTTCTCCACCCTCTTCAAGAGAAGAATCCTCTGACGAAGGCAATTCTTCATTTGGGAAATCTTGAAATTCACCCCCACCAACTCCCATGGCTAACCAAAACAATCCTGCCAGACCTTGGCTCGATCAATATGTTTCCGCAGTACCTGGACCTCAACATCCGTTACCCAAACACCCTGAAAAGTGGTTACCCAAATTTGACCCCGATTCGAAGCAATCAATCGAGGATCATATCAAGAAATTCATGTTATTTGTTAGGCTTCAGAATTTCAAACATGAGGATGTCATGTGTAGTCTATTCCCTTACAATTTTGAGGGAAATTCCTCCACCTGGTATTTTGCACAACAACCCCAAACTATCATTTCTTGGGATACGTTTGAGATATTTTTCTTAGAAGAGTTCGGAGATGATAAATCTCCATAAGTTTTGGTAATGGAACTGTCCAACTTGAAAATGAACCCTAAAGATAAAGTCAAGGATTTCAATCAGAGATTCCTTACGCTTAAAAATAAAATCCCTAAAGAATCAATGCATGTTGAAAACTTGATTGTTGTGTACTATGCTAAATCCCTGCACCATAATATAGCTATATGGGTTAAGAGGTCTAAGAAAAACACGTTACTAGAAGCTTTTGAAGAGGCAGACCTTATTGAAAAGAACATTCTTAGTTTAAAGGATAATGTAAATGTGGAAGTTGAATTAGCCTCCTCTTCTAAAAAGAATATATACATCCTTACTAGAACTCCCCAAAATAAAAAAGAACAAGAAAATTTAGACTTGGAAAGTTTACATAAATCCTTTCAGAAGTTATCCAATCAAGTCGTAGACATGAAAAGATATGTTGAAGAAGAATATTCAAGTAAAGGAAACTTTAGACCAAATTTTAGGAAACCTTTTCCTCCAAATAGACCAAATCCGACCACAGAAGGTCTGAATTTTGAAGGGTTACAGTATGATTTACAAGCAAAATTAGAGGCAAATGATAGTGTTGTTTTTGTACCACCCGAAAACCAAAATGACACAGGTGAAGAAGAAACACCTGATTAGGAGGACTCATCTCCCCCAGTCTTCGTACATCTTTCCGATAGTATTTTCCAAGCTAATTTTGAAACTGTCCATAAAAATCATCACCCATATAACACTCGAAGTAAGTTGCAAAACACATCCTCACCTGAGACAAGTAAAAATACGGTATACAAACAACCAAAACAGATTGAAACAACATGAAATATTGTTTCCCTAGATTTAGAGTATGATATTTTTGAAGATCTTAAAAAACTAAGGGAAAATATATCGATTTTTGAACTGCTTAAATTCCCTCTTATCCTACAAAAAATGCTGCAAAGTATAGTTGATAACAATAAAAAGAATGATCCTTTGAATAATAAATCAACAAAAAATGTCGTAAATAAAAAAAAAACGATGTTCATAATAAAAAGGGCACATCAGATAAGGCTGTAGGGAATTTAGATAAAATTATTTTAGATACAGTAGTAAAAAATCAGCAGATTTATGCCCCCACTCCACAAAAAAATGTACCACCATTCTTGTCAACTTTCAAAATTTTCAACATAAATGTGCATAATTGTATGGTTGATTTTGGGGCCTCATCGAATGTAATGCCTATGTTTGTTTGTCAAAAGATTAAT
>SNQJ01S0206747.1:16417-32117 GCA_010110895.2 Picea sitchensis
ACTCCGTTATCAATCTGTGTGTTATGGTTTGTTGTCTATTGTTTCATTTCATATCTACATATGTGTATATGGCTGTCATAATTCCTTTTATTTCCTCATTCTTCACTAAGTTTTCTCAAATGGTTAATTAACGCATGCAAAATTAAAACTCAACCACAAGTCATTAAAAAAATCCTGATGGATCAGAGAAAACCACGGAATGATTTATTATATCTCAAATATTGCATTCATTGGAAGCATCAACTTCCCAATTCTCCAACTACAACTGGAAGGAGGCTACGACCCCCTATTTATAGGATCCAACCTGAAGGAAGCTACAACTCCTTGAATTCTCTGGCTCCAACTAGAAGGAGGATACAACCCCCTGATTCTCAGGCTCCAACCTTAAGGAATCTCTAACTCCCTGTGTTCTCCGAAACCAACCGGAAGGAGGCTACAACCCCCTTTCCTTGCCCCATCTTATCGCCCTGCAATATAAGTGTAGACTCACTGTCACTATCACAACCAACCTGTCATTATCACTGTCACATCAATTAACCTATCACTGTCATTGTCACATCAATCAACCTGTTAGTGTCACATCAACCAACTTGTCACATCAACCAGATCCACTCACATGGATACCAAAACCATCACTAAACCATGTACATCAATCATCAACCATGTACATCAACCTATATCAACCATGTACCAAACATGTACCAAATCATGTACCAAACCTATACCAAATCATGCATCAATCATGTACCAAAACCTGTACTATACCATGTAACAAACCTCTATCAAATCATGCATCAACCAAAACCTATGTCATACCATGTGCCAACACCATATCATGCATCAACTATGTATCTCACCACGCATCAATTTCACCAAGAAATTCCTCATACATATACCAAAAATGTATCTCAAACAATCTGCCCACTATCCAAGCTACTCCTCAAACCATGTGCCTCAACCATATACCATATCACTCATGATATGTCGCAATCATTCCATACACCATGTACCATAATATATCATCAATGAATTGCCTCAACAAAGTACCAAACAACTAAGATCATATACCAAGTATATGCCTCAACCATGCACCTAATGTGTGCTTCAAGCACGTACCAATGCCTCAACAATATAACAAAGACTTGTCTCAAGCATGCACCATAAAATAAACAACATGTAACCCTCAAAACATACATATAAGCATACATGTAACTTTGTAACAGACCTAGTGTATGTGATCACAGACCTGCAAACCTTCCTCAACTTCAGAAACAATAGAATAACATCTTCATCAAATGTTACTTTAGTTTCACGAGACTAGTTTTTGGATTAGTTACAAACCCTAACTTTCAACAAACATAACTACATGCATGTAATGAAATAAGGTCTGAAACTTGTACCCAATATTATTCAATACCTTCTAAGAAATTCCTTAAATTTTCACTGCTTGGAACATCCCAAAAAAGGAGTTATCGCAAAAATGACAGACCTTGCTGAATTTTGGCTTATTCTAGAGAGAGAACTTGTAGAGAATTCCATGCGTGGAATATTTGATATCTGGATCTAAAAATCATACAAAACATACTAAAAAATGTACTCTATCTAATGTGTTTTGGGTCACTGAATTTGGATCCTCTAGGAAGAAGTTATGATTGTTTTACCCAGAACACATGTTTGAGCCAAAAACCCTATTTTCCACAGAGTGTATCTCAGAAAATACAATGACCCATTAGAAAAAAAAATCACCACAAGTACCTTGACATGTCTTCTCAACCTCCTCCAATTTTCACTATCTAAATCATTCTAGAAAAAAAGTTATAGTGAAAATGGTAAAATGGCCTTTAAATAACATACCTTAGAACACTTCATCACAAGACTTCATCCTCCCTTGGAATTTCTCCCTTCTTTACTTCATCTTCCCTTTGAAATTTGCCTTAGATATCCTTTGTTACCTTAGATAAGAATCACTTACTCACATAGAAGATATTCAATAGAATGTGTGTGTGTGTGATTGTACTTATGAGTGACTTCTTGAGGTGTATATATATATATTATAAGTAACCTATTTCCTTAACTTTAGGGATTCTTGAACTTTCTTGTTACAACCACTTTACCCTTTAACTATTTTACCCTTTTTCATAATTTTAGGGTAATAATTGTTTTACCCTTTTTCCTAATTTTAGGGTCATAAATGTTTTACCTTTTTTTCTAATTTTAGGGTCCTAATTGTTTTACCCTTTTTTCTAACTTTAGTGTCATAATTGTTTTACCCTTTTTCCTCATTTTAAGGTTAACCCACATTCTTGTTGCAACTACTTTACCCATAATTAGTAAAGTCATAATTTCTTTATTACAACTACTTTACCCAGAATTAACTTCTTGTTGCAACCACTTTGACTAGAAAACTTCTTGAAGACTTTTTAGAGGCTTCTAGAATAATTGACTTCTTATTGACCTTCTAGGGGTTTCTAGATTATTTTTTAGGGTCCTCCAATCTTTACAAAGCCATATCTCCTCAATTGTAAGGAGCCATGTGGCGTACCACCTATCCCCGAAAATGGCATGACATGTACTATCCATCTATGATAGTATTACTTGCAAATACATTGACCTTCATGTTTGTATTCCTCGATCAAATGTGGGTTCCATGACCTTACCTTCGAGGATACATGTAGACTTCATTAAATGCACCCAACACATATGTTGGCATCAACCACTCCATCAATGAAAACTAACTCACCATCAATCTCAACCACATCTCTAGGGCTTCCATACTTCTCCAAGGGTTAACATCAATCTCCAAGGGTTGACATCAATGAAAACCAATTGTCCATCAATTAACAGTTAGGCTTTAAAATAAAATCCCAGGTATTTAAAACCTGAATCCAGGGATTCAATGTTGAAGGGAAAAAACGAAACAATCTGTCTAAGTAAAGTAGTGTCTACATTGTTTTGTATCAAAACATATTTTTTCTCACTAATCTCCATCCCAGAGGCATCACAAAACACTTGCAAAATATCTTTTAATATTTCCTAGTCCTTCAATCTACCTCTCCCAAATATTAGGACATCATCTACAAAGAGCAGATGCGAAATATTGAAATTCTTTGTGATTTTTATTCTAGAAAATAGTTCTTCCTCCTTGTAGTGACCAAGTAATCCATTGATTCCTTCAATAACCAACAGAAATAATAAGGGAGACATAGGACATCCTTGTCTTAGTCCCCTAAATCCCTTAAAATAACATGTGGGTGTGCCATTTATCAACATTGCAAAATTGACAAAAGTCACACAATCCATGATCCAATTAACCACATTCACAGGAAGGTCAATTTGAAAGAGGATAAGCCTAAGATAGTTCCAATTCACCCTATCATAAGATTTTATAAGGTCAATTTTGAGAATCAACCCCTTTAATTTCTTAACTTTAATGGAGTGAATTGATTCCTGGGCAACTCCAACTACATCCAATATCTTCCTATTAGAGAAAAAGCCAAATTGTTCCTTAGAGATATGGGCAGAAAGAACAAGCTTAATTCTATTAGCAATGACTTTAGAAATGACTTTATAAACCAAATTACATAAAGAAATTGGTCTAAAGTCATTGAATTTTTTTGACTTGTCCTTCTTAGGAATAAGTGTGATAAAAGAGGAATTGATAACCCCCAAGACATATCCATTTACTCTTGAGTCTTCAATCACCTCCAAAAGGTGTTTTCCCATAATATCAAAAATATCCAAACATAGTTCCATTTTCCAACCATCGGGGCTAGTACTTTTGTCCTTTGCAAAGTATTTTAGGATGTCTTCAACCTCATTGAGAGTGATTGCCTCAAACATCTGATGTCCCTCCAGTTTTGAAAATAATCTAGGAAAATTTTGCAGTACTTTAAGTTGTGAATCAATGCTAGGACTGCAACTAAACAAGCTACTCTTTTAAGTATTGATTCTAACCATAATCCTTTATGGCTAGATGAGGACCTCGTTTTATCTAATATATAAAAAAGAAGCTCTGAAGGCCTAATTGATAATTTGTTTGGTATTGAGTTGGTCAAGCTCTGCAGCTCTCAAGACCTAATAATTTGCAATGGAGTAATGAAGTGGCCAAACTCCAACCATATGACTTGTATTCATGGGCTAGGTAGTAGTGTTGTAGATTATGTGATATTTGATATCCCCATTTCCAACCAAATAGCAAGTTTTGACCTTTTAAATGACAATGAGCCTGACTCTGATCATAAACCTTTCACCCTAACTCTAAATTTTTCCATGCATAGGAGCGCCATTGAAGAGAATTTTGATAATCAAAGGAATTTGCGCTTTGACAAAAGTAAAGTTGACATTTTATTAAAGGATTTAAATAGTAAATTAAATCTCCTAACTTATAAGGACAACATGAAGAACTCTATCATAATTTTACAACTACCCTTTCCACTTCTATTAACAAATTCTCTTTCGAGATGTCCTATAAAAAGAATAATAGAACGACCAATGCTTGGTATGATAAATAATGTAAAATTGCTAGGAAATCCATTAGGGATGCTTCTAATGAGTCCTTAAAACTTGATAAGATCAATACGTACAAAGCCCTAATTAAAAGGAAAAAAACGCATTATATCAATAAATGGCAAGAACAAATTTCACAACTATATAAGTTGGATCCTAAGAAGTTCTGGAGCCAAATTATAAACCGCAATACTAAAGAAAATAATAGGATTCCTTTAAGTGACTGGAATTCCTACCTTAAAAGTCTTTACGAGTTCCCCAATTCCATGGACACCATTCCTATTATCCTTACAAAGGAAGAAGTTTTTTCTTTAGATGACATAGATTTTGGGGTTAAGCGACTTGCAAATGGGAAAGCTAAGGACATTGAAGGCTACCAAGCTGAAATTTTTAAAATTGGAGGGTCAATCCTTATCCCTCACATACACAAGCTCTTCAATTTAGCAATCAAGCAGGGCTTCCCTAAACCATGGACATAAAGCCTCATTGTTCCTATTTTTAAAAATGGGGATAGAAACATTCCCTCTAATTATAGGACCATTATGATTAGCCCGATTTTAGCCAAGATTTATGGAATTATTTTGGAAAAGAAGATTAGCCTTTGGCTAGAAAGCCATGGTAAAAGAGTTAAAGGCCAAGCCGGGTTTAGGAGATATCATTCAACTTTGGACCATCTTGTTACCTTGAGGATCATTGCAGAGGAGTTCCACAATACTAAAACCAATCTTTTTTGTTGTTTTGTTGACTTTAGAAAATCTTTCGACATGGTTCCTAGGAAAAACCTTTGGAATAGGTTGGAAGAGATAAAAGTGCCTCTCGAGTTGAGGGATGTTGCAATAAGGATGTATGAGAACGTTATTGCTAAGTTTAAAAAAATTGAGGGCTGGTCAAAAGAGATTAACTGCAATACCGGAGTCAAACAAGGTTGTCCCTTGTCCCCTACCCTTTTTGGCATATACATTGACAAGTTAGAAGATTGCTTGGAAAAAGCAGGTTGTGTCGGCCCTACTCTCACTAGTATAGTCATCAATCTTCTTCTTTATGTTGATGATATCGTTCTTATGGCAAGGAGTCCCCGTGATATTGAAAACCAACTAAGAATCTGTAATATACCAGATATAAAATGTATGCAGAACAGAAATAAAATGCTAGTAATGGCAGAATAACAGCAATATAACCAAAACATTCACCACAATAACACTGAAATGATATGAGAATAATAATAGATATAGAACTTTGAATCTGAAAGAAATGTTCACGGGCCTCTTTGAGGGGGCAACCTCTAGTTGAGAAGAGCTCTATTACAATAATATCGAAGTTAGGGTTCTCATTCCCTCGACTCCTATTTATACTAAAAAGAAGCATCTAGAGGAAGATCCTTCTAGAAGCGGAAGCTTCTATTAGGTCTTCTTACATCCGCCTTATTCTATTTTATTGAAAGGACTTATTAATGTCGACCTTTATTACATCCAAATATATTGTTCTACCTATGTGCGGGTTAGGACCCTAACATGTCCTCCCCCTTAAAAACAGCCTTATCCTCAAGGCTTGAGATGAGGAAATTGTTGCAGAATGGTAGCTGGTTCCCAAGTGGCGTCTGCTGGAGTTGTATCTTTCCACTAGACTAGCACTTCCTTGATAGTTCTCTGACATAGGCGATGCTCACGCTAGTCCAAAACTACTTCTGGTTGTATCCAAATGGATCCTTCTTCATCTAACTCTAGAAGGTTGGTTTGAATTTGGCACTTAGCTCCAATCACCTTCTTTAAGCATGAAACATGAAAAATAGGATGTAGCTTTGAATGGTTGGGAAAAGATAACTGATAGGCTACTTGTCCCACATGCTTGAGAATGGTATAAGGACCATAAAATTTGGGTGCTAGCTTCTAACAATGCTCGGCCTTAAGGGAAGTTTTCTTGTAAGGTTGCAGTCGAAGAAACACTTGATCCCCTTTTGCAAATTGACATTCAAAGCGACCTTGATCTACTTGTTGCTTCATTTGATTCTGTGTCATGACCAAATTTTCTTTGAGGGTACGGAGAATAGCCTCTCGAGCTGTAAGTTTTAGGTCAACCGCCTGGACCTTTGAGGCACTCGGTAAGTATGAGAGAATTGAAGGTGGCTTTTGTCCATACACCGCTTCAAAAGGAGTCATGCGTGTAGATGTATGGTATGAAGTTTTGTACCACCATTCAACGAGGGGTAACCATTGAGCCCATTGAATTTTCTTTTCTGAGGAAAAACGCCTCAAATATGTTTCCAAAAACTTGTTGACAACTTCCGTTTGGCCATTAGTCTGGGGATGATAAGTTGTGCTGAGATGCAATTCGGTGCCTTGTATCTTGAATAGTTCTTGCCAAAAATTGCTTGTGAAAGTTGGGTTGCGATAAAAAACAATAGAGTGCAGCATGCCATGAAGCTTGAAGACCTAATCCATGAAAATTTAAGCCATTGTGGATGTTGTAAATAGGTGTTGAAGGGCACATAAATGAGCATACTTGGAAAGGCGATCAACAACCACCATGATGATGGATTTATTGCCCAATTTGGGTAAGCCAGAAATAAAATCCATAGAGATATCCTTCCAAATAGCAGGTGGAATCGGGAGCGGTTGTAGTGTGCCCAGAGATTTGACTGTTTCTCCCTTGTTGCATTGACACACATCACATTCAGCTACAAAATTACGAATGTCCTATTTCATACCATCCTAGAAAAAAGAACGTTTGACCCTATCATAGGTTTTGGTGAATCCGAAGTGCCCTAATGTGGATGTAGCATGAAGCTCAGAAAGTACCGTGGATTTAATCTTTGATTGTTTACTTAAATACAAACGACCTCTGTATCAAAGTTCAGCATGGAGCCAAGAGTACCCTGGCGAAGCTGGAGCATTAGACTGCAATTGTTGGATCATCTGCGAACTTTTGGGATCTTGTAGCCATTCCTGGTGAACGGCTTGGAGCCAATATGGTACAATGAATGAAAGAGAAAAAAGGGATCCTTCATCTTCATATTTCCAGGAAAGTGCATCCGCAACCACATTGTCTTTGCCTTTCTTGTAAATGATCTCATAATCATATCCAAAGAGTTTAGTCACCCATTTTTGTTGTTCTGGGGAGGAAATGTGTTGTTCCAGAAAATACTTGAGGCTTTGATGGTCTGTCTTAATTTGGAAATGTTGCCCCAATAGATAAGGGCGCCACAGATCAACAA
The DNA here is from genome assembly GCA_010110895.2 of Picea sitchensis. Classification (NCBI taxonomy): domain Eukaryota; kingdom Viridiplantae; phylum Streptophyta; class Pinopsida; order Pinales; family Pinaceae; genus Picea; species Picea sitchensis. The sequence goes on from SNQJ01S0206747.1 coordinate 24,135, forward strand.
CATGCAGAATAGCCAACATTTCCTTTTCATAGATGGATTTGCCCATATTTATTTCATATATTTTCTTGCTGGTAAATGCCAAAGGTCAACCCTCTTGCATAAGGAAAGCACCAATTCCTTTCCCTGAGGCATCACATTCCAACACAAAGGTCTTTGTGAAATCGGGAAGGGCGAGGACTGGAGTGGTGCACATGTCCATCTTCAAGGTTTGAAAATCTTGAGCAGCGGCTGGAGTCCAAGTGAAAGAGTTCTTTTTTAGGAGAGCAGTGAGAGGTGCTGCAATCTTCCCATAATTCTTAACAAACTTGCGATAATACCCTGTTAAGCCCAAAAATCCACGCAAGCTCTTAAGAGTCTTTGGGTGAGGCCAGTCTTGCATAGCTTCAATCTTTTTAGGATCCACCCTGACACCATCTTTGCCAACCAGATGACCCAATTATTCTACTTTTGAGGTGCCAAAAGAACATTTAGACTGCTTCAGGAAAATTTGGTGATGAGAGAGTAGATGGAGAACTCGATCCACATGAGAAAGATGGCATGTCCATGTTTTTCTATAGATGAGGATATCAACAAATAAAACTAAGACAAAATGGCCGGAGAAAATGACGGAGACATGATTCATGAGGCTTTAGGTGGAGGGCATTACACAAACCGGGGCATGACCAAAAACTCACTTAGTAGCCATTTGCAAAGGGCATGACCAAAAACTCATAGTGGCCCTGATGAGTTCTAAAGGAAGTCTTGGGAATGTTTTCCTCTTTCATACGTATCTGGTGGTAGCCCGAATGAAGATCAAGTTTAGTGAAGAATTGGGTGCCACTAAATTCATCCAGGAGGTCATCAATGACAGGAATGGGGAATTTGTCTTTGATGGTAAGTTTGTTGAGGGCGCGGAAGTCAGGACACATTTGCCAAGAACCTTCTTTCTTCAGGACCGTGACCATAGGAGAAGAGTAGGGGCTCGTACTAGGGCGGATAACGCCTGCATTAAGGAGTTCCTGGACCATTTTCTCAATTTCATTTTTTTGGGAAAAGGGGTGATGATACAGACGGATATTGGGAGGAAGGATTCCTGGTACCAGGGGAACGGAATGATCATGAACACCACGGGAAGGAGGGAGTCCTTGGGGAGTGGAAAAGACCAATTGATGTTTAGAAAGGATGGCTTGGAGGTCTTGCGGGACCGAGGGTGTCTTTGTTGCTTGTATGGCATGGAGTTGGGCGATAACACCAGAATGACCTTTTTTGAGCAGCTTTTCCATGCGATGGGAACTAATGATCTCAGATGAACCGGTGGTGATGCCTTGGAACTTATATTGGTGGCCCTCCTAGTTGAATTACATAGTTAAGTCTTTAAAATCCATGAGAATGGGACCCAAAGTCCTTAGCCAGTCTGCACCCAATATAATGTCACAAACTCCCATGTCGATAGCAAACATATGGGATTTCAAGTGGTATTCACCAATTTGGAGACGTACATTTTCACAATGCCCTCCACATCTCATGGAACCACCATTGGCAATCATGATTTGGAAATTATTGACGGCATGGATGTAGCAATGAGTTTCTTGGGTAATGCGGTGATGTATAAAATTATGGGTGCTTCCACTATCAACCAGAATGATGACCTTCCGTTGCTTGATGTAACCAATTAGCTTGAGGGTTTTGGGAGCAGGGAAGCCAGTGAGAGCATTGAGGGAAATGACTAGTTCTACTTCGGGAGGGTCTAAGGGAGGGGTTATGTCAGTGGATTCAGGTGACTCAGACACAAAGGGATTTTCTACATCCTCTTCCACAATATCCTCGGAGATGTCCATAAAAAGATTTTGTTCTTTACACTTGTGGCTCGGGAAATATTTTTCATCATAGTTATAACAAAGGCCTTTGAGTTGGTGTTCATCCATTTCATCCCTGGTCAATTTTTGGATCTTTAGTGGAGCAGAGGGAGTAGTGGGATTTACTGGTTTAGGGTGAGGGATAAAGGAGGGTTTTTGGTTTTGAGAAGATACAACCTGTTGTGCTTCTTTGGCTATTTTAGTAGTCTCCACCCAACTCTGAGGCCGAGCCATGAGGACATGGGCCCGAATCTCATCCTTGAGGCCGCTGATAAAACACTCTTGGAAAAAGGCATTAGACATGCCCTCTGTTCTAAAATCTAGGTGCTCAAAGGTAGCTATAAAGTCTTCCATTGTTCCTAATTATTTCAACTTTGTCAAACGGCCCAAATGGTTGGTGTCGGTGTCAAAGCATTCATAAAGCTCTACCACAAATTGTGTCCAAGCAATATACCCTTGACGAGAAGTTTTTCTCCATTGCCACCATTGCCAACGTTCTTGATCTAGATGGAGAACACCATACCGGAGTTTGGCCAAGTCATCTGTAATGTCGTATAAAGAGAAATAATGTTCCATTTTGGTTAGCCAACCAGTGGGGTCCGAGCCATCAAATTTGGTCACATCCACCTGTGGAAGGCATAGGTCACGTTGAAAGTGATGTTTCTGAAAGTTATGGGGATGAGAGGAATGGTCATCGTCAGTATGTAGAGGTGAGGAAGAGGAAGGGTTATCTGTAGGGATATGCAGTTTGGTACAGAGTGCCGAAAAGACTGATTCAAGCTGGGTGGTGAGGTCTTGTTTGATTTCCTCCATTGAGGACTACATAGTTGTATTGATGGCGACAACATTGGCACTGAGTTGTTTCACTTCTTATTGGGTCTCGATGAGACCAGATTGCAAGGTGTTGAAGCGAGCTTCCAATTCTTAGCTATAGGTATGGCCATGAGGATGGGGGAACTGAAAAGGGGTGGGCGGGGTCAAAAAAAATTTCTGAAAAATGATATGGATGAATGTGATAAGGGCGAAGAGATGAATCTAATGGAATAGGTCTCAAATAATGTTGAAAAAAATTCCAGACTTTTTTTGTTTTTTTTTTTCTACACCTGCGGAGTTATACTCTGGTCTGAAGAATACTACAGAGAGGAAATGCCCAAATGCTTAACCAGAAAGAAATGTCTATTTACTTGGCAACCCGAACACAGTTGCGTGTCAACAAATCTTGTCTTTTTTAATTTGTTTATGTTTCTGTCTCCAAGGGTTAGGTATTCAACGGTTCTACAGACAAAGGTTTTCCCTGTGTTATAGCTCTCTGATATACGTGTGGGGTCCAACAGTATTACTCGGCCCAATATCTCAGGGCACTAACTAAAGAGGATAGACCATACCCTTAGCCGTACTACCCGACTACCCAGGTACTAGAGAGTATCTTCCGGAGTGTTGTTCTCGGTGACACTATAGTAGTTAGGCGGCCGATCAGTTTATCTAAAAAGGGCTTCAGGTAATCTAGGTCGATCCATACACAGGTGTTGTCTGATGTGCTACCACTTGAACGGGTACCGATAGGGGTTACAATGGTGGCCAACAGATGTGCGCTTAAGTACCACTTGTATTTCCTATGTGTATGAATCCCTCAACCACGGGTTTATCAACGAAACGACAGATCTTTGTGGCTTAAAGACGCCAAAATACGTCTCTACCCTGGAAAAAAAAAATAACCCACACTTTCTGCCAAGGAAAGTGCTCTGATACCACTTGTAATATACCAGATATAAAATGTATGTAGAACATAAATAAAATGCTAGTAATGGCAGAATAAAAACAATATAACCAGAACATTCACCACAATAACACTGAAATGATATAAGAATAATAACAGAAATAGCACTTTGAATCTGAAAGCAATGTTCACAGGCCTCTTCGAGGGGGCAACCTCCAGTTGAGAAGAGCTCTATTAGAATAATATCCAAGTTAGGGTTCTCATACACTCGACTCCTATTTATACTAAAAAGAAGCATCTAGAGGAAGATCCTTCTAGAAGCGGAAGCTTCTATTAGGTCTTCTTACATCCGTCTTATTCTATTTTATTGAAAGACCTTATTAATATTGACCTTTATTACATCCAAATATATTGTTCTACCTATGTGCGGGTTAGGACCCTAACAGAATCCTTAAGGATTTTTTCTCCAATATGGGTATGACTGTTAATATTGATAAGAATAAGGTCATGATTATTAAATCCAATAAGATCCCTTATGATAAATTTGTATATGACAACAACAACTTGGAGGAAGTGACTCCATACAAATATCTTGGAATTGATATTCAACACAAACTCAATTGGAATTATAGCATTAAGAAAAGGATTATTGGGGGATGGAAAGCTTATTATGGGTTTGAAAACAATTTTAAATTAGTTGATCTTTGGAGTTGGGATAAGAAGAAAATCCTCTTTGAGACTCTCGTTACACCTGTTATTCTTTATGGATGTGAATTCTAGGGTTGTAGTATCTCTTGTGAATCCTGGAGAAATATAGAGAAAATACAAAAGAATTTTATAACCTATAATCTCAAAATTAAAGGAAATACGCCCTATCCCATCCTCCTCTTAGAAACAAGCCTCTCTCCCATTGAGAGCATGGATATGACTAGATACCTAATGTATAAGAACAAGTTAAACAACATGGAAGACAAGAGGCTTCCTAAAATTTCTTCAAAATCGAGTCATAACCTCCATCGACTGAAGCAAGGATGGCATAAAGATGCTCAGTCTTGGCTAAACTATTAGGGAATCATGGAAAACACCATTTTGCAGAATAAATATACTATTAAGAAAGACGTCAAATCAAAATGTAAGGAGAAAATGTGGTGTGATAAAGAGTTGGAGGAAAAAATAAAATTAAGGTATTATAAGGATGTAATCAACCCTAATCTAGAAGATCAAAATTATCTATCTATTTTTCCAAGTGTAAAGAAAAAAATAAGCATTGCTAAGTTAAGAACAAATTCTCATGAGCTCCATAGTGAAAATGGGAGTTGGTCAATTCCTAAAACGCCATGGAATGAAAGAGTGTGTCACCTTTCTGACACTAAGAAGGTTGAAGATGAAAATAACTTTATCTTAGATTGTCCAACCTATACCCATATTAGATCTCATTTTCAAAACATTTTTCACACTACCAACCTTCCTAACCTCTTAACTCAACAAAAGTATGGTGATCTTGGAAATATTCTCTTAATGCTTTTCGAGCACAAAAACAAAATTCTGAAGAATCGCAAGTAATCACTTACTCTCTTAAGGTCTGATAGACCAATTCGGTCTAAGTGGGCATTAATCATCATCATCGTCATCATCAATATTCCTTGAAAAGATTCATAGCATCCTCCTGTAAAGAGCTTTGATCAGAAAATACATTGCCATCACAATCCTTTATCTACCAAATAGTATTAATCAACCTTATTTGATTGGCAAATCTATGGAAGAATTTGGTATTATTGTCACCTTGTGAGATACAAATAGCATGGCTTTTAAGTCTCCGTGTGTCCTCCTCCATCTTTAGGATTTGGCTTCTCCTTGATGCCAGCCACATTAAATTACTTCTTTTGTTACTAGAGAACATCTCCCCATACAAACATGAAGAAAGTTCCTCTAATTCATGTTCAATAGGCACTAAATCTTTCTTTAGTTCCTTTCTTTTATGTTTCTCCCAACAAATAACTTCTTTCTTCAAAAACTTTAATTTATGTACCAATTTATCCATAGGGAAATCATAGTCTCTCATCTCTAAAGAAATCGATTTTTCTCTAACTTTTAAGGAGAAGTCATCATCTTGTAGCCAAGAATGATTGAATTTCAAAGGAACTTTCATCCTATGGTTACTAACATCCATCTCTAAACAAATGGGTTTATGATCAGATATGAAGGAAGGAATAGTCCAAGATTTGAACTTCCCTAAGAATTCACAAAGTTCTTCTGTCATCAGGAACCTATCGAGCCTTTTGTCTATACTTGCAGAACCCTCCCTACCATTAGACCAAGTGGAAAGTAATTTTTTAGGGAGAATATCTACAAGCTTTGAGACCCAAAATAGTCTGACAGTGGATCCATACAATTCCCAGCTCCCCAAACTTCAGCAACAAAAAGAGTGAAATTGAGGTCTCCCCCTAGAATTACAGAAGGGGAAGACAAGACACCCTCCTGACTCACTCTATCCCAAAATTCTTTTCTTTGAGAGTATGGACCATAGCAATTTATAATGGAAATGGTCTGATCAAAACCCATAATAGATCCTTCCACTAAAATGCCAGTCGAGGATAAGAAGGGTTTAAAATTTGCATGTAGGGGATTCCAAGCTACTATGAGACCTCCCAAAATTCCTTCTGAATTTGTGCCACAAACTTCCCAATCAGGAAAAGGTTTTAAAAAAATATCACAGGATTTCACTTTGTCACACATTATCTCTTGTAACAATACTACATCTGCTCTAACACTCAGAAATAATCTTTTCAGGGATCCCCCCATCTCTCTGATATTAAAGGACAAGATAATCATTTAGAAGGGGTAGGACAGGGTAGGCTTGCTATAAGGACCCTGGAAGAGGAGGGAGGTGAAGGAGAGTACGTATCAAGGGTTAAACTAATGGAAGCCAATGACGAAATGGTAGGGCTAATACATCTCTCATACTTCTTGGAATTCATAGAAAAAGAGGCAAGAACTTCCTTTCTAGGCTTATGAACATTCACATTGGGGAAGTAGTGAGAGGCAATCAGAATAGCATCCGGATTAGGGGAATGTTTTCCTAAAAAATTCTCCAAAGGAAATTTAGTGAGGGCATCCTTAACAGAAGCCAAATGTTTTCCCACTGACTGGATAGGAGAAGTAAAGGAACGATCATCCATAGAAGGTAACGAAGGAAAAGCCTCCAAGTCACCCAAAGGTTCAGAAAAAAACCGACCTAGTAAGGGAGGGAATCTCCTCAGTTGAAACATTTGACAAAATGGGATTACCAAAAACTATAATCCCCTCAGACCCAAGACTAGATAAGTCCTTTGGCATATCCTCATTTTCCTGAGAATCCTGATGTTCAAACCCCTCCATAACTGGACCAAAAATACCATTCACCATCAAATTATTCCCCCCATACACAATGTGGGGATTGTTCCCATTTTTACTGAGAAAATGCATAAATGCTTCTTCATTATTTGAATAATTGACCAAAAAAAGAGGAAACTAGATCTCCTTATTCATCCTTTCGTTTGTCCATGAACGATATCTCCTTTCCTTCCAATTTATGGACCAGATGGGATAGAATTTCCAATAAACATGTACTAGAAGTCCATATTTTCATGTAAATGTGTTGAACCTGCACAAAATAGATCTAGCTAGAAAATACCACACACATTTGCAGAGAGAAATTGAGAAAGAAGAAACAAGAGAGAAATAATGGAAGACTTCTCATTAACCATATTCCACACTCAAAGAGTGAATAATTTACAATAGATATAGGATACATGAGTAACTAATGATCCATATTGGTGGTATAGATTGATTTGGACACACACCAGCAGTTACGGGAGTGAACTTCCACCTAGTCTAGTCTCTCAGGAAGTTACGAGAGTGAATTGCCACCTAGCTGAGTTAACTAGTCAACTAGTCTTTAGTTAACTAAATGAACAGAGAGAAGTGAGGAGTAGATCAAGGAATCAAGGGTAATGCGCCAGTCTGGTGATGATCCCAAGGCAAGTGCGCATTATCATGGTGATGATCCCAATGTTGCATGGTGACAAAGCCAATGCAACATCTATACTCAACTCAACTAGTCAAACTGAAGTGTCAACTGAAGGAGAATATTCCCGAGGTGGAATATTCTCCCCTAAAATATAGGAGACTGGATCATGACTAATTATGACTAATAAACAAGGAAAAAACATAGAAAAAATAAATCCTAGGTGTGTGTGAAGTAACTCCAACACCCCCCCTGAACATCACTATGGTAAAAATAAAGAATGGGTCCCGACAACAAGGCCATGTTATGTTAAGAACCAAATATCAATATAGCATAGAAAATCCTCAGAAAAAGTACTCGACGCCTTGAAAAAAAGAGAATTTCAGATAATAAGCCTCTTCGAGGGGGCAACCTCCTTTTACCCC
>SNQJ01S0206748.1:0-16340 GCA_010110895.2 Picea sitchensis
CTTTTGTCAATACCTCACAAGACTGGTTGATTCTCCAAATCTCCCTCGCTAGCCTCAGGGTGGCCCATATGGCCTCTCATTGGAGAATGGTTGTCGATGCTACCAAATTTAACATAAAAGACACTAGCATACAAGTCTTAAGGCTTCAATATCAAGGGGTGGTCCTTACTAGTCGATTAGAGCACCAAAGGTATGCTCCTAAAGGTAATTTTCTCTATCTTGATCTTCAGGGATGATTCTCATTAAAGTACTAGTGAACTTGAGGATATCAGAAGGAGATATGTGTTAGTCTCTTGATCTCAAGGGTGGTACCATTGGTAGAGATGGTATAGTGTCATGGTCCTGGTACTCAGGGGTGGTCTGCAATGTAAGATTAAGAAATCAAGGGAATTCTCTATTGTATTCATTATGATGGATTTTAAAGTATTTGGTCTCTGTGGTGGTCCCCACTAAAGGAACAAAGAACCATGAGTTATGTAACACCTCCATTTTGAATCCTTCTCTCTTGGTCACTTTAACCCCTATGAGTGTTCCCCGATGGTACTTGAGGAATCAAAATGATAAGAGATAGAAAAGATTCCATGGAGATGAAGGCTTCTATCCCAATTAGTGGAGCCACAAAACAAGAGAAACAATCAAAGAGACTCGCATACAAGTGAATAAATAAAGACAAATATGCAACCAGAAAAAAATTGTTGGAATTATACACATGTTTATACCCCACTAAAGGAACAAAGAACCATGAGTTATGTAACACCTCCATTTTGAATCCTTCTCTCTTGGTCACTTTAACCCCTATGAGTGTTCCCCAATGGAACCTTGGGAATCAAATGATAAGAGATAGAAAAGATTCCATGGAGATGAAGGCTTCTATCCCAATTAGTGGAGCCACAAAACAAGAGAAACAATCAAAGAGACTCAAGATACAAGTGAATAAATAAAATTATTAATTAAAAAAAAAAAAAAAAAAAAAAATTGTTGGAATTATACACATGTTTATATGCTCATTTGTATTATAATAAGCAAAAGTCCAAAAATTGTGAGGAGATTGATCCAAGTTAACCAAGTCCTATTAAATTAGAATAGAGTAGTTGAATGACCAAATCACGCTATCACCGGAAAGAGATCAGAGTAGAGTACAAAGTGTACTGAAATGTAAATATAATACATTTTCACATATGATCTCTAGACTAAGTATCATTAATTTCTCTTAGTTGAAAGGATATTATCCCTAATTTCTACTGAAGTTGTTGAAACTATTTCTCAAATGCCCACTAGGATAACCACTTGACTTGACTAGGCAATGTTACGATATTTAGACCCTTAGAATTTAGTTAAGACCACCTGGTCTAAAGCCCCTAGGTAAAAGTGCTCTCAGTACACTGTGACAGTTTACAATTCATGTAACCAAAGGTCATGATACATTCCTAGACACACAAAGATATGATCAACTACATCTCCCCATACCAATGGCCATTGATACGTACTAACACCGACAAATACGATATTCATTTAAAGAGCACGGATTGCCCCTTCAAAAGACATCAATCAATGAGGAAATTTTTATGCCAATTTTTCTTTGCATTAATACATTTCCTCAAGTCACCATGTCATCTAGGGTTGTGGACTATTTCTTTCTTAGATGGTTTTAAACACATAAAAAACATCAGTGTATTATTCCCATGATCTAGTTATGTGCATGATTAAGGTGTTCATCCTATGTGGAAAAATACCCTTTTTTGTCGAACATGGTATTAGAACTCCATTTAGCACCTAATTCAAAGTTTTTAGTCAAGATCTTAACTGTATTAATACATTGCATGAAAAAATATATTTTCAGGTTTTTCTATGCATTTCTAATGCTTAAGGTAAACTATTTCATTGTATATGAGCTGTTTTAGTTGGAAACACTTTTTATTTCACCTAAAATGTTTCTAATTTCCCTAAGATATCGCCATTTTTGTCGATCTAGAGGTATCAAGCTTCTGACTATAACCCTTTTTTTTTTTATTATATTTGTATTATATTTTTATTCCCACTTTTCTACTCTTTCCAATCTACATGATTCTATTTTTTCATGTATTTTTGTGATCCAACAAATCAGAAACATAGTGCAAAGTGTGTTCTTGTTTACGTATTCTTTATTCTCTTTTCTCTATGCTATATGCAAGCTCAAAAAATCTGAAACAAAGAGAAAACTCGTATTTTCTAGGACAACTAACTGATATCTAACCACATTTTTAGTTTTGAAATTTTTTTCCAAAAATATTTGTTTTATGTGTCACAGTGTTGAAGGTTTTTGTAGGAAAAAACAAGGATTTTAGGGTAAGCATGCATTTTGAGGTAAAAAGTAAGAAAAAAACTCAACGATCATAAAATTTTATATATATTTTAATATTAACTCAATTTGGTTGAAAGTTACTTCATTTAATAAAAGACCTTGAGCTCAAGCCTTCTTTTTCAAGTTACTTTTCGGAAAAGTTCATGTAACCTTGAGTTATCTCATAACTTCATTGTAAAGTGAATTTCCACTAAAAATTATAAAATTGAATCACCATAAATTAACTTTAATATTTTTAAAGTTATTTTTTTTACATGTAACTTCATTAAAGGGATTCTCACTTTTCTATAAAACTCTGACATTTAGTAAGTAACTTGTTTGTAAAAGTGATCTTATAGGTAAAGTTAGAGAAGAAGGGAAAATTGTTTTACTCGGTGACCTCATTGTGCATCCACCACTACGTGGGCCAACTTCTACCTACCACATGACACTTTGGTTACCTTTATGCATTTTTTAAAAAGGGCATTACTTTCACATCTGAAGTCCATTTTGCAGTTGTCTTTTTAAACTACCTAATTTTTCGAGTATATTTCCATCCAAAGAGTTAGTTTAATCTTTTAAATCCATTTTACCTGAATATATTTATATGGATACTCAAAGTGATCTTTTTCTTACCATTAGCAACTACTTGCATTAGAAAACTGCATGGTGCTATTGGCTACCACAAAGCAAAAGGATTGCACTAGATTACCTAGGAAAAGAAAAAAGTCCCTACTAATTAAAAAAAATAAGACAAATGGGATAATAAAAAATGATGAAGAACATGGATTAATCGGAATGTACATCTCTCATTATTTACGATTTCACCTTCAAGGAATCAATGAACTAGATGAATCCGATACAAGCCAGAAAAATCATTTGGTAACGCAATGATCCAATCTTGCCATCTTGAAAAATAAACACCGCATTTTAAAATCAAATGATTTCCACCCTGAATTGAATATTGACGATCTGGGTTCAAACCATTGACCTTTACTCTCAAGACCATGAACCCATACAAAGGTCGACCAATGCACACACCCTACTCTAATATTAGGAAGTAATATCTCATTTTGCATATACCTTTACTCCAACTGAGACCTCCTCAGAGGACTCACATAGAAAACAACCTTTGAGACTTTTTGTGATCTCTTTGATTTAGAGAGACAGATAAGCCTTTCATCCGAGTGATCATCACTGCAGGTACATATAACAAACCCTTATTGGCCCACCATAAAGATAAATAAAAGAATCCAAAGAAGCAAACATCCTCACAACAAAAACAAAAACAAGGGTCCCAAACTCTCTTAGCCAAATTCTACTCCCAATGGTGACAAAGGACCAAAATAAAATGTAAGAAGATTGAAAAGAACTGCAAATTTTATGGGTGATATGGTCATATAGGAGTCTAAGGTTTTGTAATATGGATTCCTTTAGAAGAAACAAATGGAAGAATCAAAACAATCATGATTCGATCTTTCTTTTTCCAACTCTTTCTAATGGACATACACTTTTTGCTTCTATTTTTCCTTCAATGGCTCTACTTCTTCTTATAATAACTGGTTTATTGATTTTAGAACATCTTATCATATGGGCAAGGACAAAGAAAATTTTCTTCTATTAATTAATGAAACAATTTCAAATAAATATTTTATTGGCATGATATATCTCTATTTTGTGGTCCGGAACATTTCTGCTTATATGATGATCATTTCAATGGATTTGTTATGTGTTTTAATTTCTTCTCAGAACCTTCTATTAGTATCATATCATTCATTTAGGTGAAGGTAAAAAAAGGGATTTTTCATGTCACCATGTTGTAATATATGATTTAAAATATCTTAAGCATGTCCTAGGATCCAAAATTCTTGATGATATTACAAGAATATACAAATTTTACAACTTTGGGTCATCATATTTTCCATATAAATTTTATTTCTCTAGTAGTAATGACTTAAAACCTGCATGAGGTTTGGTCATCTAAAATATCTCTTATTGTAGTAACTATGTAATAAAAATATCGCGACTGGTCTTCCTCTCATTTCTTACAAAGATGATGTGTTATGGTCACATGCCTTAAAAAATTATAGAAATTCATTGAATACATCCCACAAGGAAACCTTGTTTTATAATATAATGAATTCACAAATACAATATGAGAAGAGATAAGATTATCCCAAGACTGGGTATACTTGGTATGTGTAGAAGAGACAAAGGGTGTAGTGAAGGGTTCTATCTTACATACAATTCAACACATAAAATGTAATAATTCAATATCTATGAATTAATAAAGGGTTTTACACATAACATGGGGATTTGTCTATATCTTAACACACCCCTACCCTTAAAAAAAGTTTTGTACTCAACACTTGACAAACTTCATGGGTTTCTGCATGAAGAAATCATCTTCTCGTGAGCTTCCTCTTACATTGGTTGGTTCTTCCATTTGATAAGGTAATCAATAATTGTTCAATTTCTCAACTGATTAATCATTGTTTCAAGGATTTTTCTAGTTCTAGTATTTTTCTCTTCTTCTATTAATATATGGTAAAATAGTTTGGAATGGATCTTGTTTCATAACCTTATTTAAGCAAGAAACATGAAGACTGGATGTACATGTGAAGATAGAGGCAACTCCAATTCTTAATCCATACTTCTAATCCTCTACAAAACCTTATAGGGACCATAATATTTGGGTGCTAATATATTGTCCTTCTTTTTTTGGTTGAGGGACATATGTTTATATTGTTGTATCCTCATAAATACTCAATCTCCCACTTCAAATTTGTTTTCAATCATGATGCTGATATGCTTGTTGTTTCATCCCTATTTTGTCCATGAACCAAAATCTGTCCCTCTCAACAGCCTGAGAACACATTGTCAACCCCCATGGCAATACAAATGCTTGAACCTTTTGCAGTCCCCTTCAAGGGTGATTTAATGGATGGAGGACGACATCCATAAAGTTCCAAAACAAAAGCTCCTGACGAAGCATGCATGACGCAAGTTAAAAACCAACATCATTCCAAGGAAACAACTGGAACCATTGCGTCTGTTTCATCAAACGAAAGAAATGAAGATATCCCTTCAGACATTTTATTCACACCTCTACTCTTCCCATTGACTGAGGGCGATGATGCAGACAACTGAGCACCAAAACAAAATAATCCAAATTCCAAAAATCTCAAGTGAAGATTGAGTCCCCACCACTACAATGATCTCTGTGACCCATGCCTATTTTGAAATGTCTCTAAATGCTGTGGCTACTGATACTTGGTTTTTAAAAGATCTACAAAGAGACAAAAATTGGAGGTACTTTGTCAACATCCACTACTACCATGACAACAGCCCTTCCTTCGGATTTGGTAAACCTATAATAAATTCCATTGAAAATTCTTCCCAATATTTACTTGGTATAGATAATGGTCATAGGAGAGCTTAGCATCTTAATTGTTCTCCTTTATTCCTATTATCCTGACCAAATATCTGCATTGTAAACATTTGAACATCGCTTTAAGACTCAAGAGAAAAACCTCTCTGATCATGTGGTATGTTTTCAAGAATTCAGAATGTCCCTCCTTAGAGAAGTTTGCACTATATAAGGACCTTTGTTTCTGAGAATCAAGTTACCAAAATACATGCTATCATCATACCATAGAAAATCATTATTCCATACAAAATTATCTAATGAACTGGGTCCTCATGTAGTTGTTGAATGATATTGTATGTACCTCTTGATCTTGATTCCATTTTATTCTTGTTTTTCTTCTGCAATTCAATCAAATTTATGGAATATAAATATATATGAGAACCTTTGAGCTTCTTCTTCTTTCCTTTGAAAAGACCAGCCACAACATTATGTTTTCCTTTTGTAGATAATTTCAAAGTCACAACCTAGGATGTTTGTAACCTATTTTTTTTTCTCTTCTAAAGATAATCATTTTCTCCATACTTCAAACTATCATGATCCTTTTTTAACCTTAAAGTGTCTTCCTATTAGGTATGGGTTCCATTTATGAACTTCATGTAGTGTGGCCAACATTTCCTTTTCATAAATGGGCTTGACTAAGTTTTTTCCTTTACATTGGTTTCCTTTCAAAGGAAACAAACCTTCCTCTTGCATTAAAAATACACCAATTACATACACCGAGGCAATTCAAAAAATAAAATAAAAATTGTAAAGTTAGGTGTAGCTAGGGAGAGAGTTGTACACATAGCCTCCTTGCTTTTTCAAAGATTTAGGTGCTTCTTTGGTCCAAGAAAATTCTTCCTTCTTTAATAATGTTGTTAGAGGTGTTACTATTTGAACATAGTTCTTGATAAACTTAGAAACATCCCCTATCAATACTAATAATCCTCTAAGCTTATTCAAGGTTTTGGGAATTGGTCCATCCCTCATAGATTAAATTTTTTTAGTGTCCAATTTTTCTGTATTAACCTTCCTGAGATACAATATGACTCAAATATTCCACTTCTGAACTCCAAAGGAAAACTTGGGCATTTTGCAAAGCTTTTTTTCTTCCAATAGTTGTAGTACTCTATCAACATGTTTTACATGTTCTTCCTACATTTTGTTGTAGATTAGTATGTCACTGAAAATCTTAACACAAATTTTCTAAGGAAGGGATTGAAAATAGAATTACTGTTTTGAATGTTGAAGTACTAGTAATTCTTCCAAATAGCATAAATCCAAACCTCATGATGACCTCTGCGTGTTCTAAAAGTTGGTGTTTTAGGGAATGTCTTCACACTCTCATTCTTATTTGATGATACATCCCAAATGAAGATCCATCTTAGTAAATAATAATTTTCAAGCATTCAATTTCATATAATTCATCAATGATACTTAATATGCAACCATCTTTGATAGTCATTTTTTGAGTTGTCTATAATTTGGAAACATATGTCATGAACTATATATTTTTTAATGTCTCAATGTAGTGGTATTATAAAATACCTACAGTTGGAGTGATTTACCCCAAAATTTATTGACGTGATATCTCCTTATGTATGCATGATGACACCCCAAAGGCCCAATGTTAGGTGGTACACTTCCCCGTTGAAAATGAATAGCATGGTCAATGACATCAACAATTGGAAGACCTTTTTAGGAATTTCACCAAACACCCTGAAATGACTAATAATAACCACTGGGAGATCCATGATAGAGGATATAGATGTTCGAACATCAAGTGAGAACAATTGCACAACCACAACCACATCGGTCCCACCTTGAGCAATTTCTATGCCATTAGAGCCTATCACTCAGGAGTGGCTCTCTGACAGCTCCCATTCAATCTCCTGCAACATGAGGAAAACATCATTAAAAATATTTTGGAAAATTCATGTATAAACATTCTGCAATGATTGCAAACCATTGGACCCCACCACAAACATCAACACCACCCATTTGGGACGACAATCACGGGGCCATACCAAAAATACCACCCCATGCTGAGCTCTTAACACTATGGAATCCCTGAATCCTTTTATGGTACCCATCCACACAATTACTTGAAAATCTATGCAGGATACACAAAAGAAGAGATCTTTTGATAATATTTGTAATTGATGAAATTATGGATACTAACACAATCAATCAATATTGTTATCTTTTTATTTCTTATGTGTCATTATATCTTGAGGGTTTGTGCAATACTAATGCCAACCAATGCATGCCAATATATTGTTGCAGTAGTCTCTTCTAGATCTATATCTTGTGGAAGTTCCAATTCATCTCTTGTTCCTCTTCATAGTCTATGCAGAATGGGAATTTATTATCACCACATTTATGCCCTTTATGTAATTTATTGTCACAATTGGAAACAGGCCTTTTTCTTCTTTTATCCATTTGTTGAGGTGTCAACCTTTTCGCTTGAGGTACGCTTGTCTTGTGAACCCCCAAAATATATTTTCCTCCTCTATATGCTTCAATGGTAAACTCGTGTGTAGCCTTATTCTTGTCTTGAATATGACTATCAAATTGCATAGCTTACATAATATTTGTAGGATGTATTAAGAAAATCCCATGTTTATTGTATTCTTTTTAATCCACCCATGTAAGTTTCCAAAAAATGTTCATCACTTATGTTATCCACCATGTACAATACCAAATTATGAATTATAATATTCAATATCACCTAAGTGTTTGATTATTTTCATTAAATGAAGTATTCATGTTCCTAAACTTTTCCATATTGTGATTCTAAGTATATTGTAAATAAACCCCAAGTATAATAACAAAAAGAGGGATTCCTTTTAACTACCCATACATACCATTGATATGGTTTTATATCAAAGTTCAAATTTGTTATGTGAATCCTTTTCCATCATCCACACATATGTAGTTCAAAATATTTCTCATTTGGTTCACCTGCAAAGCATCCTCGCTCAATCAAATTTACTTAATTCAATTTTGGGAAAGTTGATTTTAGGAACCCCACCATAATTACCTCCACTATTAGAGTTAAATCAACTTGAAAATTGCTTATTATCAATAGGTTGTTCAACATGAGTACTACCCTTATTTTCATGAGTCTCTTCTTTGATATCTCCTTTCTGGGAGCCTCTCATTTGAAGCATTGAAAGACTGTGAGAATACGAGATGTTTTGTACTCCTTTCATGGATTTTTGTATTTCTTTCTTTTATTTTCATACATTTTATTATCGATATTATTTTCCATTTGTTCCATATTTATTTTCATCTCTTTCCTTATTTATAATGATCTTTTTTTCCATCCTCTCCTTGTTTTCAGTGATCTTTTTTCCATATGGTGATAAATGTATTGGATTTCATCTTGATTCATGGCCGACATCTCTGAAAGCTCATTTTGGTGAAGTAAATTATGCAGCCTTTGGATCCATGTAAGAAAATTATAATTCTCCTCTTTATCCTCTTTATCAAAAAAATTTGAATAACCAAAATAGATCTTCCCATTGAAAGTTATTACTAATTGTAAGTTTCATACCTTTCAAACCCTAATTTACAGTGTGTCCTCCTCGACTAACCTTTTCCAATTTATTTCTTAAATTTTGGCCCTTCTAAATATGAAATTTTATTTTCTAGTACTATAATATGTATCTGCTACAATTCCATAGGTTCCATCTCAAAATCTACTGTTTATGAAATTTTATGGTAACTTTCCCAAATCTGTTGCTGATTTTGGAACTTTTGAGACAAACTTGTACAAAATTAAGTGCATGTACAATATTTAATACTCTGATTCTAAAACTTGACCACCTATACTGTGATATTTCTCCTTAGTCTCCACCAATTTTCAGTATCTAAAACCTCCCATGAAAAAAAATTTAGCTAAATTACTAAGATGTCTAGTTTAAAACCGAATTCAAGATGAGTCAAAAACACTATCTTCCACAAAATGTATCTCTAAAAAGCATGATGGACCGGAGCAGGAAATTTGTACCATAGGTACCTCTTTATGCATTCTAACCAACTACAACATTCATTGTCTAACCAGACCATAAATTTTATATAGCAAAAACGTATAAGATGACCTTGCCTTGGACAAAGAAAACACGACTGATAAAGGTTCCATACCAAAGTTTTGGTTCTTTCCGTTGTTGATTTTTCCACTTGAGTCATTCACAAAAGTGTTTAAGACATTCTTGAATCTGGAATCAATTATATAGGAATCACCTCCCATAAGAAATGTGTCATCTACAAGTCAAGAATGGTTTATGTATTTGAGCCCCGTGATAATAAGGATTCTTTACAAACTTCCTTTGGATGCCTCCCAACCTTCCCTCTATTGGTGTTTCTTTCCACACTTGCATTCATCCTTCTTAACGTTGGGGAGTTTACACCTATGGTTCATCCGGCACTGGACAAACAAAAACCCCAGAGCATCGAGATATCAATCCTCATCCAAGGTCAAGGAAGTTATCACCCGAGATGCAAGAGAATCACATATATAATAAGGTCTTGTGACATGGATGAAGGGTAAACACACAAATACCCATTGGGGATGACATTCATGCAACTCATATCTGGCAAGTTATTATGACTAAGAAGTAAAGAAATACACACACATATACAAATAATACATGATGTATTACCAAAAATAGATAATAATTCGTCAGATCTTTATTACTTTCAGATGTCTATTTACAATAGAGCCATATATTGTTAACTATATATGACAGCTATAGAACTCCCCATATTCATTTATATAAATTCTTTAAATTGTTAACAAGATCAGGTAAATGTGCATTCTCACAATAATTCACATATATGACAAACTCGTGTGAATATATTCACAAGCATAATAATATTACATCAGCTCGTGAGCTGGCTTTTGATACCAACAAAATGAACGTAATATCATCCAACCCTCTAGCTGTATCTCCATTTTATATCATTGTTTCTTTTATATCTTTCTCTCTGCAGAGGCTCCCTGCCCTTTCTGTTCTTCTCCACTCATTCTACTGTCAAACTACCTCACACGCTTATGTCACCTTCATGTAGTCCACATAGCCTAACGTAATCAAGGAAAGTTTAACCACCTGCCTAACCTTCATCTTTGATAGGTCCATCCTTTTCCTCGCTAGTAGTAGTCATTCAAGAGGATTTCCCAATGATTATTTTCTTGATTCTCATGTGTGTCTTCTTGATTTCCAGTATGCATAAAACCAGGGACTTAACGCACATTTGATGATCTTTAGGCCCGGGAGACAAAGACTATCAAGACTCCTGGCCCTGCACACACCCTTTGTCATTCTTCTCACATTACCTTATGTGTATTAATAAACGCTTTAATGAGCATATACAACTCCATTTAGACGTAGGTGAAATGAACCCAAAACATTGGGTGGCAACATCTTCTAATGGCTCTTTGTCTAGTCTTCTACAAAGCTATCCAACCATAATAAAATAGAGTGGTGGGGAAAGGGGACATCCTTTTGAAAACTGCATTTATCATTAAATCTGCTAACAATGCCATTGGAAGTTCATCTTTTAACAAGCAACTTGCTTAGAAGTACCACAAATGATGAGAACTAAGGATTCAATTTCCATTTAATAATAATTTTATAATCTACATGATTATAATGAATTCAATATAACTTGGAATGATAATTTATTAAATTTCAATGTTTGCTTAGTTGTGATGTCCCTCCATTGTTGTGAGTACATTGTTTGTATCCATTATTATGAGATCATACATGAGAAAGAACAAATGTATAAAGTAAAAACATTTAGGTTAGATTTATTATTAGTAAAAAATGTATTAAAATTATTAAGATGGATTTATACCTTTTGTTTTATTTTACTGTAATATCCTAAAAATATTATATGTGTTTTTAATAAAATCTCATATAATTTTAAGAAAAAGAGTTTACATTGAATATTCTACTTGACTTTAAAGTGTTATTGTTTGTTTTATTTTTAATATAGTGAGAGCATGATTAATATCTATGTAAAATTAAGCATATAATAATTTAATGATGGTGATTATGGACATTGACTAAAACTAAATTTTAATCTAATATACTTTAAAATATACCTTTAAAAAAATTGATAAAAAATTAATTGATTTTAATTTTTTTTTTTTTTTAGAAAATAATACAAACTAATATTTACAAAAGGTAAGCTACAAGAAAACAGTAAAAAATAAAATCTTATAAAATCATAATATAATATACTATAATAATAAAAAATTGATAAACACTTAATTGATTTAATAGATTTGATATATCATTTTGTTTTTTTTATTTTTTATAATAAAATATTGAAGAATCTTTTTATATGAAAATTTAAATGAACAAAAATCTTATAAAATTATAAATTATAATAATATATAATTTTTTTTTTTTTTTTTTTTTTTTTATATTATAATATAATATATTGTATTATTAAAAATTGATAAATACTTAATTGATTTGATATATCATTTTGTTTTTTATTTTTATAATAAAAATATTGAAGAATCTTTTTATATGAAAATTTAAATGAAAAAAAATATTATAAAATTATAAATTATAATATACAATCTAAATGAAAAAATAAACCCTAAGGAAACTATAATATATTATATTAATAAAAGTATAAAAAATTGCTTTATACATAAATAAAGGCATATACCTATTGATAATGGGCACAATTAATGATCTTTAACCTTTATTTAACCTAAACCCTAATCTGATGGCTAAACATTGAAGATCCTGGCATATTCCTAGTCATTCTCCAAAATCTCACGGGTCGGAGGTCGGGCATTTCTATCAGGATATGATGCTGGCATTTACTGTAAGAATATGTAAATGTCAAGTTTAAATGATTAAGTAGGATTAAATCAGGCAAAATAAACGTTTACATACTAAAAACAAATTACTGGATACTACATAATGCTTTTATATTGAGGGCACGGTTTTCAACCGATACTCATGCTTCAGCCGAAAGTTAGCAAAATGCATCTAGCAATTAACATTCAAAACTAAAATATATTTCTTGTAAATACATGTAAATTATTTTTGTAAATACATAATTATTCCTCTTTTATTTACAAAATATTTATTCTTGAAAATTACTTTCATACTATGAGTAAATACATCACACAATATCTCGACCAATTTTCCTTAACTTCTAATTCCGTACTCGATGTTCAATTACTATCGGGAGAGATTTGGAATCATTAGGCATAGTATTCATTGGACTTCTAGCAACCCTTCTTAGCATGAATTATATGTAAGAATGAATTATAAAATATCATGAATTAGCATGGATTATATGTAACCATGAATTATAAAAAATACTTTGAAATTAAATTAGTATGTAATAAAAATGTAGGAATCCTTCTTAGTACGAATTATATATGTAACAAATTAATTATAAAATATCATGAATTAGCATGGATTATATGTAACCATGAATTATAAAATATTTTGAAATTAAATTAGTATGTAATGAAAATGTAGGAGGTTTAGAAAAGGATATGAAATCTTAATGAGAGGAAATGGGGAAGAACATGTTATTAGTGTTTTAAATTAGTAACATGTATTTATTATTAGTCAAAACCTCACCAGAGGTTTTGGCTACTTTAATTGGACTTTTATATAAATGGCTACTTGAATTGGACTTTTATATAAATAGATTAAATTTCAACACACTTCTTTTATATTTTTGAAAAATTTTAGTCCAGTTGAGTAGGAATTTAGATTGCTCAACACTCTTCTACATATTTGGCAAAATATTTAGTCTAATTGAGTAGGAATTAGGTTGGGGTTTGGGTTTAGTATGAAGTTCCTATACTTTTATTAATTCTTCATATTTTATTTGATGATATTCATAATAATAACATAGATAATGGGAAGCATGGATGGAGTGACATCGACCAACCCTATGCTACCTAACATTCATGCGACGAGTGTAGTTACAGCCCGTCGTCGCCAACCTCCCCCCTCTGTCATTTAACCATGCATAACATTCAATATGTGAGGGAGATAGAGGGTCGGGACAACCAGGGATGATTAATGGCGCACATTCTACACCAGCTATGGCTCTCTAGAGCAAGGAGGCAGTAGAGTGACATCACCTCAGCGTTCATGGTGACTCTCCCTATCATCTCACTTGTTTTATTGAAGGTGCTATCTCTCCATGGCCATTTGACCGTGTTCTGCACTTGCATTTTTCTTTTCATCCTCCACCTAAAATCTCTTTCTGATGGAGCCAAGCCTATGTTGATTTTACCTCCCCTTTGGTGCTTTCCTATAGCCTGTTTCTCATTATTTCTATCTATTGTGTCTATGCCATTCCATGCGAATGGGGCAATCCCAAACACATACCGACCTACTACAACTTTGTATCCCGCCACCGGCGTGAAGGCCCACCCTCGACCCCCTCTTTGCCTCCTAAGTGTTTCAACAATCCTCTCAGCCCTCCCCAGTCTGACAAAAACTGGCATGGTGGTGCTCAACTTCCCCTCAACAATGTGGAGCCAATGCCTCAAAATCTCAATGGATTCTCTACAAATTGGGGATTCATCTCCAAACTCCATGTCCCTGCTTTCCACGGTTGGTGATTGGTATTCTCATCCCCTACTCTCTCTCTTGCATCACCCATCATTCTATTCCCTCATCCGCGACACTATGGCTCCCAGGTGTGGTTATCGACAAGGATATCATCGCAGTTCAAGAGCGCATGTTGCTTATTCCTCGCGACATCAGGACAAGGGAAGACTAGACACCAAAGTTCAACGAGAGGCCTATAATGTATCCAACAACTATGAGAGAAATACACCACACTGCTTTCAGAGAACTCTGGATACCATCAGTTTAGAACTGGGCATGACCATCGATTTTTAAGTAGCTGAGACCACTATTCATTGGGCTTCAGAGGTAGGTCACACAAGAGGTCAGGAAACATGCTACTGGAAGACAGTAGAACTATACTGGCACATCAAGACCTCTATGTGTGACATCCCCCAAAAATAAAATAATTTTTATTTTTGTGTGCTGGAAATTTTATTTTTGTTTTTGGCAAATTCGAATCTGGGAAATTTTTGCCATTTATGGCATTTTCGAATTTCGAATTTGATAATTGTATTTAATTATTGTGACTATTGGGAAAAGATCTGTTTAGACTCAACTAACTATTTGACTTAACACTTGTATAACAACATAACAATTATATTAATTGCAGGAGGACAAATGGAACAACCATATTAAAATCAGTTGGCCATGACTCCATGAGTGGGGAACATGTTGGAACTGCCTCTGGGATGATTATTACAAGTGGAAAATCAGTGATTTGGCCACTGGCAGCCCCTGAAAATCAGGGATTTAGAAAGCTACGAAAATCCCCAAAGGAGGGAAAAGACCTGGGCAAAAAATTGTTAAATAGCATATACGAGGAGGCACGACGCTGCTAAGTATGTTGTGAAAGGATTGCGAGTTCTCTTGTTGTTATGAGCACTACTGAGCAAGTGTGAGGCAAGGGGATAACTACTGAAAAAATTGGAATTATTGCAGAGGAGTCTCCAAGTTCACCCTCATGGATTCATGGTCAGGCTAGGGGGTGAATTGGGAAAGTAGTTTTGGCTGCCCTGTTCTACATTTGGGAGGAACGTGGTTGTTCCCTTTGTCGTCCCATGGATTTGATTCAAATATGTTGATCTACCCTCTCTCTTATGAATAGCTATGTTTCATCCAATGTTATGTATCTATTAAATCCGAACTAGAATAATTTCCCTTCTATGTTCTGAATGATTTTTCCTCATACATTGTATTTGATTAAAACTGAACCGTAACGATTCCCATTTTTTGTTCGTTGTGAGGAATATATGTGAAGGAAATCCATATATATATATATATATATATATATATAGTTGTAATATGTTTGTTGGAATGTTCGCATCTATTTGCTGAAGTATAGTTATTATTGTGGAAGATGAAGTCCTTTCATAGTTATAATCTCACTATTGTCGCAAAGTTCGTAATAAACATCCAAACTCTAGAAAACTATTCCTCCTGGGAGTAAAATGCTAGATGGACGAACCTGTGATTTAATTTTCTATAAGAAAGTAAGGAAAGGAGGAGATTAATGTCAACAGGGCAGGTCCTCTCTGTTGTTAAAACCCTAGGAAATCCCTTGGAACATCACTTCCAATTACCAAACTCCGAGGGAATGATATTCTTATTCATCTTGCAAAGATCTAGTACTAGTGACATTTAATGCATTGATTAAAAGAGGCTCTATGATGCAGGAGCATCGCCAACAACAAGCGAGCATGGGGCAAGCGCTAATGCATTTTGGCACATGATGAATTGTTTGAAATGTTTTGAATTTTGATATGCCAAACATAAATGAAACAATTAAGAAAGGGCATACTTGTAGATTGTAATCAGACCTTGAGTGTCGTGCTCTTGTCTGAAGGATTAAGAGGCATTTATGCTAGTAAATGTAAGTAGGTAGCTTTAAATTATTAGATTAGACAGTTTTAGGAGCCGCAGGGAAAACGGATATAGACACCCTCACTTGTATCATTGTAACATTAACAGCATGATTAAT
>SNQJ01S0206750.1:0-11068 GCA_010110895.2 Picea sitchensis
TCTAATATGCGCAGGTAAACCTCCTATATACTTCATAAGAGTTTCTTGTGTTTGTAAAGGGATATCTAACATTAATGCCATTTTTTGAAACCCATCGGTGTATTCTTGCACTGTTTGTCCTTTTCTTAGTTTTAAAGATTGCCATTCAATTAATACTTTTTAATTATAACCCAAAGGATAGAATTGTTTCCTAAGTGCAAAAATGAAACTCTTCCATGATGGAAATACCTTACCCTCTTGTTGTGTTCCCTTTTGCAACTTGCTTTGCCACCAGATGAGAGTTGTACCTGCAAGTCTAAAAGATGCCAACTTAATTTGTGTGGCCTCATCCTAGATCTGTTGCACACTACAGTAAACCTCCATCTTCCTTATCCAATTGTCAAGTTTCTCTGCATTTACTTCACCATCATATATGGGCAACTCAAATTTAACATCAAGTTTTAACAATGGCATTTCATTCTTATTCTTATGAACATTTTTCTTTCCATTAGATTTAGAACTTGAACTTGAAGAAGAAGGAGAAGAGGGAGGTGATGATGGAGGTGAAGGAGGAATCTGAGGATGATCCTCTTCCTCTTCACTTTTTCCCTTTGAAGATTCACCCAAAACTGGTCTCTTTCGCTCCAAGTAATCCTCGTACAAAACTTTCACCATCTCCGACATAGCAAAGAAATTTTTCCGGAACTCTTTCTCATCCTGAGAAAGCCCTTCTTCCAATGCCATCTTCTCACTATGAGAAGCTCTCTTTCTCAATCCAATTAATGGATTCTCTGCAACAAGCTCGCCTTCACCATGCTGTAGTTTTTCCCTGGTTAACATGCAAAACTCAAATCCAAACGTCAACTAGCTCTGATACCACTTGATCTGTAATGATCTTTTAACGACTGTGGTTGAGTTTTTAATTGCATGTATTAATTAACCATTTGAGAAGCTTAATGAAAGAATGAGGAAATAAGAGGAATTATGATAGCCATATACACATATGCAGATCTGAAATGAAGTAATAAACAACAAACCATAACAAGAGAATTGATAACGGAGTTTACCACAACGTTGCCTACGTCTCCGGGCCTTTGTCTCTGTGGGGGAGGTTTCTTTATTTCTATTCAAAATCTCAAAAGTACATCGCAGCAGTGACAATTGGATACAAGACTGATCTGGTCATGTTCTTCCAGATCTCTAGAACCCAGCAAAAGAAACGGCATGCAAAACGGATGACCAGAGCTCCCAAGAATGGCCCGCAAGCGTCTTCTCCTCAATAGCTTTCCTACATAAAAATGGCTTTGGCTTGACTTTCCTTCAGCATAACTATACTCTGACTGTCCTCCCATGGCCTCAAACAGGCCTGGTTTTTATAGATCTAAAGTTGGTTATCCATCCCCAACTTCCTCCCAAAATCTGGCCTCCAAAAATGCCCAATATCTCCCAAAAATGGATAGAATCCATTATTACAGGCATAAAATCAATAGAAAATCAAAAATTATATAAAAAAACCACTTGCAATAATATTTGGGCACAGCCCCCAAAAGTGTGCGCCCCTGGTCATATGGGGGCCGGCCATGTGGCTAGGTGCTCCACCTCTGCGCTAGCCCCCTGTCCCTGGCTCCTAGTGTTCGGGCGCGTTCCATGGAACTGATGGCTAACAACCTAACCCCCCCACGCCCTTAGCTCACAGTCCGTTGGCGGTGGATAAGACCGAATCCCCAAAGAACCAGGGCTAGTCCCCATACCTCCCGACTTTTGGCTCCTGGTTCTCGTGGGCAATCACGTCGTGTGTTAGTGTCGAGGGCTAGGGCTAAGCCCCAGCTCTTTCCCCCTCCGAATGTCATTTCAATCAAATTCAAATAAATGTTTTAGCACATAGTTGTTAAGAACCACCAGTGGAGCGGGCGGTTAACCCAATCCTGCAAGTCCGTAGCTTGGAGGAGAAGGTCGAGGGTTCGACTCTGGTGGAGACCCCATATTTTGCATAACCCAATGAGCCAACCAATGGGTGCCATGTGGCAACCCATGACTGGGCCACGTGGCACCTCCACTACCAATCAAAAATTGCCACTTGTCAAACACTGGTTCGTCCACCTGTCTGTCGAGTTGTCAGCTCCGTACTGCCACATCACTGCCCTGTCAGCATGCCACTATGTTTGCCACGTCAGCCTATGCCACGTGTCACCCTTATAGTGGTGACATGTGTCACCCTTTGACTGGTCTAACTGTACCTTTCGTATTCCCCATCACCTACCACGTTTCTTCTCCAGGCGATGCCACGTCAGTTGTACGGCCGTACGACCTGTACAGTCAGTCTGCCACGTGGCACTGTACGGACTGTACAGTCACCCATTTAATTTGCTTGTTTGGGTTTTCGAACAGACTGCGATATATTTTGCATACAAAGCCCATTTGACGAAGTAAATATATAGTCGGAATCAGGAAGATGAGATGGACGCAATGGCGTTGGTTTCGTCGGATTCTGAGCACTTTCATTTTTGAGCCTTTTTGAGCCCTGTCAGGCTCCTGGATCCGATTCTGGATCACCTACTTTCCAAAGAGTCCTTCCAAGGTGGTCCATATCTCATTTGGAGTCTTGCATGAGACAAGATGAAACCATAAATCAGTGGATATTAACTCAAGAATTAGTCACATGGCCTCATCCTTATGGTTCTCCCATCTGGTCTTCTCAAGCGTTGATGTAGGTTATGTTTCTGTCGCTATCGTCAAATTGTACATTCCTTTTCTTTTGATTTGGAATGCGACCCTCGACTTCCATTCAAAATAGTTGTACGGTGTGATTATTATCACCAGACTTGATTGAAGAAGTTATATCGTCTCCATCCCTGCTATTGATTATGAAAAGATCCTGAAAACCAAGATCGTGGGTTCCGAGATATGATTGACTAACAACTATAGATATGATAAAACAACTATATCTCCTAAAATACGATGTGTTTTTTGGAAATTTTTGGTGAGCATGAGCATTTGTATGTTATACGTCTCTGGTCAAAATTGCAGCCCGACCCAGATCGTGGATTTTGAGACATGGATGTTTTACTGCAGAAAACTAATTTTCTAGAGAGTGTCTCACCCTAGAAATGGGTAGACTGAATCATTGCACCCTAGTGAAGGATATAGTGCGACTATTTCACACCCTAGCAATTGATAGGGTGCGTTAGTTGTGGAAAACTAAACTTCGCACCCTGTTGAAGAATACATTGTGACAATGTCGCACCTTGGGTGTGTCTAGGCTGCGACGATTCCTAAAAAAATAAAATTGTAAGTTTGGGTGCGACCGTCGCACCCTAGCAATGGATAGACTGCGTCGATTCCAATCATTGCACCTTTATATAGGGATAGGCTACAACGATGGCGAAAACTAGGTTTACTCAATAATTAAATCCTCTTTCGCTCTTCTTTGGCTTGTCTAGGTTGCTCCAAGTAGCTCGACTCTCATACCATGTCAGTGTTTCATGGAAAATTTCACAAGAGAGATAACTAAAACATACACAAACAAATCTTATCAAGAAAAGGAAGATAGATACAATATGAAGAATGTGAATCAATGTATATTATGACATGTTCAATGAGTGAGTGATATTCACTCATATAGGCAATAACAACCTATAATTAAGAAAAACGAAGAAGCAGTGAGTTGCAGTGAGATTTTCTAAGGATTGCATGCATAATAATGATGGTCTAAAATTAGAAAGTCTAAAATAGAAATAGTAAATTAACTCCCACTGAACTAGTGTGTTGAAAATAGAAATTTCTCCAACAGGGATACTATGTGTAGCCAAACAGGAAAACATCTTCCAATAAAGATTTCCATTGATGAACCTAAGGATGAATACTTGGTTGACTCATCCTAGAAAGGAACAAATGCAACAAGAAAGTCGAGGCACCAAATTAACCATGAGCTTCAAGCTTAATTCAAGTCATCTAGGGAAGGCACCTTAGTTGTGGAGCTCGCTACGGGAGGAGGGAGTTGAGTATCCCCACATATAATTCTCTAAAATAGACAATGGATTGAACCTCATGGACACCTCCAGCGATGAGGATCTGGCCTACAATTCCCTGTGCTTCAGCCCATAAAGACTAGATCGACTTAAAAAGAAAGCAATGGGTGACGGAATTTTGGACCGGTGTAGCGCTTTTGAAGCGCTCACGGCGCACGTATGGAGGTGTCACAACAAGGCTCTGGAGATGTCACCCAAGCAGGAAACAAAGCTTCTCTTTACAGTGGACGTGCGGAAATGATTCGAGCCGCCGCTGCCGAAGGGATACTTTGGAAACAGTTTTTGTTTTACATATTGCTTGTGCAAGGAAGGAGATCTGACAGACAAGCCTCTGTCGTTTGCAGTGGGGCTGGTCCAAAAGGCCAAAGCCATGACGACAGACAAATATATGAGATCAACCATCGATTACTTGCAACTGGATAGTGTAAGGCCTTCGCTTACTGCAACACTTGTGATAACTACATGGACTCATCCGTCATTCCATACTACGGATTTTGGATTCGGCCAGCCCCTGAAAACAACGCCAGTCACTCTTCCTTAGAAGGAAGTTGTGTTATTTCAGTCGAATGACAAGGAACGAAAGGGCATCAATACTTTCCTCGGTCTTCCTTCTGGTGCCATGCAGCACTTTGAAGAATACATACATGATTGATTATGCACTTGTTTTAAAAAGAAACTAATGAGCCTGAAAAATGGTGAAAACACATCTGATCAAGAGTGGCTAAAGGCTGCATATAAAATGCTACTTGGACTGGTTATGGTTATTGTATTACAGAGCACAATGTTTTATTTTATAATGTTAATATTAATGTTTTCTCCTAACGGAGCTTTGTTGTTTTCATCATTTGCCATCACATCCTCTTGATTTATAACAAGGAATTGAACTAAGTGTTGTAATAAAAATCTGAAGTTAACTCCTTTACAATGAAGAAAAAAACTTATAACTCACTTTTCAAATTATGTGATGGGTATCCAACAATTAGTGAATTAGTTGCATAAAATGTAGAATGGCTTTTGCAATACTAAGTATGATCATTCCTTTCAAGACTATTCCAGATTAAAATTCAAGCCCAAACCTTATGAAGTATGATTAAAACAAAATTATTCTAGATTGAATTTTCCAGCCCAAACCTAATGAAGTATGATTAAAATAAAAGTATTATAGATTAAAATTCAAGCCCAAATTTTATGAAGTATGATTAAAACAAAATGATGGTATAAGTGCATCCTCACTTTTTTTCAATTTAAAAGTCGATGATGGATTTCTATTCCAAGGAAAACATAAAAATATTGAAATGTACAATATCATGTTTTGGTCTGCCTTAGATAATGCTTATTCAAAAGTTACCTAGATTTCCAAGTTTCCCAAGTGAAATGCATAAAGGATGGATCTACATTTAAACTAGTTTCCATTCAATACTTGAGACCAATTCATTATGAAGTTATAGTGCTAACATCATTGATCTTTAACAATTTTGCAAAATAATTTCGACTAATTCTCTATATCAAGTTTCCCAAGTGAAATGCATAAAGGATGGATCTACATTTAAACTAGTTTCCATTCAATACTTGAGACCAATTCATTATGAAGTTATAGTGCTAACATCATTGATCTTTAACAATTTTGCAAAATAATTTCGACTAATTCTCATATAGAGATTGTATTATAACATATTTTCATTAGTAAAATTAAATTAAAAAGAATATAGAACTTTTGGTGTGAATCCAAAGTTTGAAAAATGATGTGAAATGCATAAAGAATGGATCTTCATTTAAACTAGTTTCCATTTGATACTTGAGACTGATTCATTATGAAGTTATAATGCTAACATCATTGATCTTTAACCCTTTTGCAAAATCATTTGCACTAATTCTCATATAGAGATTGTATTCTAACATATTCTCATTGGTAAAACTGAATTAAAAAGAATATACAATTCTTGGTGTGAATCCAAAGTTTGAAAAATGATGTGAAATGGTGATGCACATAAAAATGATGTGAATCCAACTTTTGAAAAATTGAAGTCTATTGGAAAGATTTTTCAACTATGGTATAATTTTTAATTTGATTATGCATATTTTCCATACAACTCTCCTTAAGTCTCATTTAAACTGAATAAGACCCTACACGATGGTGCATTTTTTTTATAAAGGGACTGGTATAACCCACTAAATCTATTCAAGAATACAATACCAACAATGTTTTTGAGTTGAGATTTATTTGGTAGTTGTTTGGATTGAAAATTTTCCTTCTCTTGTATTGTATTGATCCCTATACCATAAAAAAATGAAATTTGTCATGCAATTCTATTAACCACTCCCACCACATAAATCTCAAATCAATATACTTGCAATTGTTCAAACCACTATGCAGAGATTCAACTTGTCTTACAATTATATTCCAAAATTAAGTAGTGTGCATATATTTCAATAAGGTACATTTCAACCTTTAATGATTGCTTGCATTCATTTTGGAACAATCCCATGAAACAAGGTATTCATAAGTATGTCCAAGTAAAAACTACATATGGTGTTTCTATAAATGTTATTCTAATTTGGACTATTGTGTAGTTATTAGACTCAAAAGGACTTTAGATTTGAAGTTGAATGCATTGGAAGAACTAGTCACAAAAGTTTGATGTGGTTGCATGGCTACCATGTTGAAGGCACATGCATGTTGCTTATATATGAGTTTGTAGAAAATTGTAATTTGGAGTAATGACTTCATTAATATGTAGCTCTTAAAAATCTCTCATGTGGTATATTAGGATGAAGATCTGATCCAAAAATGATATTTAAAGACTTGGTTTAGTTTTAAGCATGTGTTCAATTACCATTTAGGAATTAAGGAAAGAAGAAGAAATTAATGAGAGATTATTGCATCCATCATAAACAAATGTAGTTAAGAATATAAGCATAAAGAACAACAAACCATAACAACAAGGTTGTTAACGGAGTTCGACAAGATTGCCTATGTCTTCGAGCCTTTGTCTCACTGGGGGAGGATTTCTTATTTCCCTTCAATGCTTCAAAAGTACATCAGAAATGTATCAAAAGGATTACAAAATGGTCTGGATGTGTTTTTCTCAACCTCAATAATCCAACACAACTGACGGCACTAAAAAAGTTTGAGCATAGCTCCCGGAATTGACCTCCAAAGTTCGCTTCCTCAATGGCTTCCCTACATAAAAATGGCTTCAAGATTCACAAAATCTTCATAATTCTGCTAATATGAATCTCTCGGTCTATCAAAACCCTCTAATTTATATATTTTTTGAGTTGGTAATCCTATCCCAACTTCCTCCCAAGATCTGGCGTCAAAAAGGGCTCCAAATCCTCCGTTTTGGGAAAAAATCTCCCAAAATAAGATTAAATGACCATTAAAATCTTATTACAAAGATTGAAAACCCATTTTCCAGAAAATATTGGTCGTAACCCCTTTCTCCCAGGCCCTTGGTCATATGGGCATTGTCATATTTTCGAGGGCTAGGCGCTAGCCCTAGTCCTCTGGTCAAGCCCCTAAAAATCTGGTCGTATGGTGGTCAGTTCCTGAGCCTTAAACTCTCCACGTACCCACCTTCCTGTCTCAGCTCTTGGTCTATAGCCTTGGTCATGTGGCTAGCTCCCGTTGACCAGGGCTTATCCCCCAAATCCCTCCATATCACAACTTAAATGGATTATTCACCATATGGTTTAACATGTAACATGTGTGTCTAGTTGGCTAGCACATTGTGGTTAGTCCGTTACTTCACCCAGAGGTCAAAGGTTTGAATCCCTCAGAGGTGGAACAATTTGTTTACACAGTCCACATTGGCTAAATCCGGGGTGCCATGTGGCACCCTGTGATTGGGCCACATGTCACCTCTGGATTGGCCCGTATAATCAAGTCAATGCACATTCATCTTCCCAGTGAGCATGCATAGTCAGCTACCATGCCAACTTCCATGTCATTGTTGTACCCTGATCCTACCACGTTAGCATCTGTATAACCAAACCATTTTCCCAGTCAGATGCCATGTCAGCATCCGTACAACCCAGTCACCCTGACACGTCAGCATCCATACTGCCACCTGTCATCTGTATTGGCACGTGTCAACCTATCATTGGGCCATGTCAGCATCCCTACAGTGTCATGTGTCACGTTCGTATAGTGCCACGTGTCAATTTTTTATTGGTCCACATAAGCCACTGAAAATGCCAAAAACGAGTGACATGTGTCACCTCCTCGTGATGCCATGTGTCCTTGCTGAAGTCATCATGGCATCATGATGATGTCACCCATTGTACTGATGATGTCAGTAGTATGACCTATTGACTTTGACCAGTTGACTTTTTTTGTTTGTTTGGGAAATCGATTAGAACACGATAACTTTCGCATACAATGTCTATTTGTGGAAAAAACTATATGGTTGGAATCGATGCGACGAGCCCGGTGCAATGATGTTGGTTTTGTATGATTCTGATAACTTTGATTTTTAAACCTTCCTGGATCCATTTTGGATCATGCCTCCCCACTAAGAACTTTTGGTCCTCCAAAAGGGTATTAACCAGTCATCAAGTGCGGGATAGGCCACCCCACTTGTCATTTGTCTTTAAACTTTGTCATGTGCACCTATCACATCATAATCAATTGCAAAACAACAATGACAACTGAGAGCATATTGTTAGCCACTTGAACTTGTTCACATCTCACTAAAGTGATCTAGGTGGATATTGGTGACCACCAACTTGTTCCAACTCGCTCCTTTTGTCAATTTTTAGTTCAACATGTTCTTTTATACTTCCTTATAATGGCGGGTTCTACAATTTCGAGGATGTCTTAATCCCTACACATCTTCCAGGTGGATATTGGTGGCCACCCACCTATTCCAACTGGATTAGTTTGCATGTTTTCATGTCAGCACATCTTGTTGTACTTCTAGGGTCGTTTTGGGCCCCTAAACAATGTTATTTTGGCTCGCCATAGTCAAACTGTAGATAGAGTCAGATTTTGATGATGTAATGCATAGTTCTTGAAAATACCTTTCCAATGGGCTATCACGTGCCTAAAATGAAGATCATATGAAAAAGTTACAACCCCGGGAAGTAAATGTACTAACTTACCCAAACAGGACCCACATGAATTTTGGTGTTTCATCTCCTAGGGTTAGGTTTTTGGATGTCTAGGGTTTTGGAATTCCTGTTTATGATAAAAAGGCCTTTAGAGCCTCATTGTAATCATCTTCTTGCGAATGAGAGTAGCCGTCACATCTCTTCTCAGAGATAAAGATGCCACCATTCTAGCGAATTTTGCACTCTGTGTTTTTACAGTCTCTTGCAATTCTTTCATTAATAGAAATCAAGTATTGTTACATTTCTCTGTTTCTGTCAATTTTTATGAGAGTTTCATTGTAATATCTCTACTTTCATTTCATTTCAAACATAATTTGGATCAGTGGTATCAGAGCAGGCTGCTCTTGATCATTTTTCAGCGCATGTCCCCGACAAGGTCCGAGTATATCCAATTGGGTCTCGAGTTTTTCTCTCTTGAGGAAAATCACTCTCGCACACCCAAGAAACCCTCGATGGTGGCAGAAAATAAAGATGGCAGAGCATAAGATTCTATTAACTTGTTTCTTGAGCAAGCTCTCGTGTGACAAAGGGATGAAATGATGGAGAATTTTGCACACATCCTTAAATGCCTATCGATAGCAACAAGTGCATCTTCATCAAGAATCCATTTTGGAGGAACCTCTCCCTTCAAGGTACAAGTTAATTTTGATATTCCCATATTTGAAGGTCAGATAGATGTGGATGCCCTAGAAAAATGGTTAAATCTATTAGAAGGTTATTTCTTTGTTCAAAATTTCTCCAACAAGGAAAATATCACCTTTTCACTCCTCAAGGCTCTCCCCCGTGTCAAACATTGGTGGGAAACGTACTAAGAGAAAATTTCCACAAAGGAATCCAAAATATATGGGGTCGAGCCCACTTGGGTTTTTTTTGTGGATGCGGTCAAAGAACATTACTATCCTATAGATAACTATGAAGACCAGTACATGAGATGGACCACATTGCGGCAAGAGAAGAGCCAAACAGTACCGGAGTTCACAAATACTTTCCATACCTTGTGCACCAAGTTGGGTATCAGAGACTCCGAGGGGAATCTGGTTCTAAAATATCATGGGGCTCTACATAGGTACATCCAAACCGAAATGGATTTCCTAAATATCTCGTCATTAGGAGTTGCCTATCAATATGCTGTCAAAATTGAGCAGAAATTTAGGCACCAGAGCAAAGGGGAATTCGGGTCTACAAATCTGCTACAACAAAAGCATGGTAAGGATGGCCCTAACCAACAACCTCCAGAAAACCAATCCAAGACACAGGACAAGAAGGGTAAAGGAAAGATGAAGAATGACACTGGGAAGTGGTGTGACTTCCACAAAATCTCCTTTCACAACACCGATGAATATCATTCAAAACAATCATTGGTGGTTGAGGTCAAAGACACAGAGCCAAAACCTGATTCAGAATCTGATCCAGAAAATATTGAAAACAGACAGATCATCGATGCAGACCCCATTGCCACTATTGTGACCACCACAATTCAACCAGAAGAATTAGTAGACCCTGAAGAGGGGGAGCACCTCTTCCATTCACAAATGTGGGTGAAGGGGACCCCGACGCATTCCATTGTTGATAATGGCAACCAGAAGTACCTCATCTCATCTATGTCCGTCAAACAGTTTGGGTTGTCAACAACACCACACCCGCAACCATACAACATCGGTTCGCTTCACCAAGGATGAGATCTCTGTGTTAGCCATCAGTGTCACATGTCCTATGACATCCATCCCTTCAAGGACAAGATAATATGTGATATTGGTCCTCTTGATGTATGTGGAGACGCCATGTTGTCTATGAGTCTAGACCTTGTAGTGTCATTATTACTTTGGGAGGTCATCTCTACAAAATACCAGAGGTAGTTTCGACTACTGCTCCACCAAAATAGTGCCTCAAGGTAATCTCTCATACTACAAAATTCATCCTCTTCACAGTTTGTTCAAAGGATGCACAAA
>SNQJ01S0206752.1:9241-25581 GCA_010110895.2 Picea sitchensis
TGGGCCTAGACGTAGTCCTTACTTGATCATGACAAGGAATAATATGGACCCGAGGTTCTTGAAGTGCTTTCCATGTGTCAATTAGCATCAAGTCGAAATTCACTCATAGGTGTGTGCCTATGGTGAAAGATCTTGGTATAGTCTTTGTCCTAGTCATAGCGATTTGAAAAGGAATGATAAAGACTCAAGATGCTATATGTTATTACGTACGAACCCAGAGTGAGCCTAAATTAATTGGCTCAGAGGGAGAGTCGCAGAAGGATTTTCTCCTCGGTTCAGGTGGGAGAGAGATGTCTCCCAAGACTGACAGACAAGTGCCATGAGTCTAGGGTGAAGTTTGTATACTTCAAAGACAAGAGTGGCATGTTGCAGAATGTCTCCCTCGTTGAGAGGGAGTGTTGATGTTTGGACAACATCGGGAAGACATTCTCTAAAGATAATAATTAATAATATAATAATTATTGATTATTAAATATAGTATATAATAAGTAAATGATAATAATAAATAGTTATTTATTATTCAAGGGACGCATACTTTCACGGATGGTCACCTTATGTTCCATATACATGGAACACTCATCATTGTAATAATATATCGATCATATCTCATATGAAGAAAAACCAACAGTTGACATACCTTGATTTGGGTCACCATTCACAACCTCCAAACCATGTGGACCATTTGGACACTCATTCACATTGTTTAGGACAATTATAGATCATTGGAAAGGGTTGAGAGGGATTCAGGGAGTTTGGGGTAGATTTTTGTTCTTCACTGTCAGAGCCTAGTTCAGGGCCTAAACATCTTTTTATGAGGGGCACATCTCCTTGAAAGCTATTTCTTTAAGCATCAAGGGGCTTCAGTGCAACATATTAGATATAAGCTTTGGGATTAACTGTGTAGAGTAAGTTATTAATCTATGACCCATATCCATGAGTATTAGTCTCAACTAACCAATAATTCTCATGATTTGAACAATCCACTTAGCACTCATTGCTATTTCTTTTGGAGGTTTCAACCTTTTGTTGTATAGATCTCATTGATATTTTTCCAATAGTGCAAAAATCACCCTAATCAAAGTTTGTTTATGAAAGTTATTATGATCTGAAGTCGGCCTTTGATTTCACTTGAATGCATGATCCATTTCGTAGTGGTTGACTGAGAAAATCTACTAGACAAAGTTGACTAGGTAGGATCTACTAGAGGTTCAACCAAAGAATTGATCAATGGATGCATGTTGACAGAGCATTGTGGAAGGGTAGTTGATTGATTAAAAGCAAGGTAAGTAGAGTAGTGGTTGAGCTTTTCCATTGGGCAATTGTTCATGGTTACTTGGATGTGGATGCAAACATTTGTGTAGCTAAAAGAAAAGGCTAGAGTTGAACCGTTGTTGGAAGTCTAATTCTTTTGGTCATTGAAGATTAGAGGCATTCAAACAAAGCATAATTGATTCTTGGTAGAAGGCCTACTGTAGATACTACAGAGGTTCGAGTGATCGGTGAAGAGGAACAAACAATCCATTGTTGATTGAAAGTTGATTGAGGGATCATAGCCGATGAAGAGGTTTTCTAAAGAGAAGAAGAGGGCCTTGAGAAAATGAAGGCTTCGACTCATTATTTGGAATGCCAACCACTGTAAATGTTTCCCTATGAGTCGAGAGCCACAACTAGAGAATATATTAATAGTTTGTAAGCATTTTTCGATGAAGCAAACTCATTAATTCATCGATTCAGGAGTTTCTTCCGTAAGAGGGCTCTCCACTAAAAACATTGTTGTACCATGTGAATGTTATTGTATGTAGTTTTTTAAAATTTTGTTGCTATGATTAAAATATTAAATAGTATAATTGCATAGATTGGCATAAGGACAATAAGAAGATTTAAGTTTAAATGGATTTTTAATTTTGTTTGAATAATTCATTTTGAGTGCCATTGGGCAATTTCGACTTGTCCACTGGATACATATCAAAGGTATCAGAGCAATGTCCTTGAATTTTGTTGGTGATTGTGTGAAGTATTAAGCCATGGGTAAAGCTATGGTAGGAGAGAGATTCCAAGAGTTTAAACATTGTAATTAACAATAATGAACAACCGAGAAAGACACTCTAGTCGTGGGAGAACTACGAGAAANCTTGAATTTTGTTGGTGATTGTGTGAAGTATTAAGCCATGGGTAAAGCTATGGTAGGAGAGAGATTCCAAGAGTTTAAACATTGTAATTAACAATAATGAACAACCGAGAAAGACACTCTAGTCGTGGGAGAACTACGAGAAACTTTGAATAACCATGTGAAACTCTTTAAGAGAACCATGTACAAGTTGGAAGAATGTGGAGCTCTACTTGTGAAAGATAGAGACTTTATCTTTAGAAGAGTGGATATACTTTAGGAATAAAATAGCTAAGCCATGAAGAATTTGCAACAAGATCTATCTTCAAAAAAGTGAGTGTTGGCCAAGTTTCAAGAGGATCTTGAGAAGGTGAAGAAGGGTTGAAGGGTGGAGTAGTGGTAGAGGGTGAATGCTCTTATGTAGCATGAAGCAAGATGCAGGGAAACATGCAATCATGCTAGCTGCCATTACAACAAAGTATGTCCCAAGGAGCTGCCAAGCCCACCAATAATACCATCTTTGTGAGAGTCGAAGAAGCAATCAAGGGAGTTCTAGAGAAGGAATGGACCACAAAGGATGAGAAAGGATAGCACATTAAAAAACCTTCCTTATAGACCTGTGCAACACCTAAGAAAAGAAACATGAAGCCGACTTAAGCACCTATGCACATTCTAGCTATTTGAAGACCAAGCAAGAGAGGTAAAAAGCACAATGGAAGAAATAAAAGGTACGTAAAGAAAAATATGCTTGCTAGTTTTTATTTTGCAAGGAGAGAGGCCATAATGCATATTAGTGTTGGTATTCTTGTAACATCCCTGACCACCCAGGCTGGGCCACGCCACACAAAAATTTTCCTCTGATGCCATTAATAACTAAATATGCTCTGTATATGAACACACATGCAAGATAACAACATACATATCATGAATTATTATGAACAATTACATTAAACATAATTAAACATATTACACAGATAAAATACCATGTAAATACACATAAAATAACACTTATCTTTTAGTTAAAAACATTGATTGGATGCAGACCTCAGACGTTCCTCCCAGCCATAGACTTTTCTACTCATAAACTCTCAGTAATAGGTCACCCTTGAGATGGGGCTAAAACTCCACTAGGGCCAAGGCTTCCTGAGCCAGACTAAGGTCTAACATATAACCAAATTATGCTTGGGTAAAGATGCCAACATAAACAACTAGCCTACAACCTCTCATTTCCCACAACCTGTCCCACCCCTGGAAGTGTACCCCCTCTCCGTTCAACAGTCCTTTGACTGTCCCAGTTCCCTTTCGGGGCTTCAACAACAGGCTGGACATAAAGTATCAAAGCTCTGTAGCTATTTCTTAGCACACAGGGAAAACAATTCCCAACAGTTCTCTCACCCAAAGAGAATGCTCACAGGCATGACAACTTGCTTCTTCAGTATGCTCATAGGCCTGGCAACCTGCTTCTTCAACTCAAACTATCAAGGTTTACTAGTTACAATCAACTCCAAGCTTTGCCAAGTATAGGTACCAATGATGGATGGTAGGGAGAGTACATATGGTCTGATTGATAGTGAGAATGATGAAGGAATGATCAAAAATACATTATTTCCCCACTTTATGTATGTATGTTCCCAACTTGACACTTGTCATGTTGGGAACTACCTTGGGCTCCACTTGTGATACGTTCCCCACCTTTTTGGAACTTAGTATTAAATATCAAATAATTTAGACTTTAGGAAATATTAATATAATATTCCCTTGGCTTAGCCCCTCTTTCTAGACTCTTAGCCCCCTTTCCCTCTAGTGTGGATTTCTAGCCCCCCGTACTCTTTTTGTCTAGTTGATGTGTAGTAGTGATGTATTTTTATTAATAATCCGAGTATGATTACATATTACAATCATAGGCTCACTGGCCTTTTAACATCTGGGCTCTCCAGCCTAATAACCACATAGGCACTCTGGCCTCAAAACATATATATAAAGGCACTTTGGCCCAAAATATCCTGGCTTACCAGCTTATATGTATATTTACAATTGGGGTTCGACCTAGGGGTATTACATTCCCCTCCCTCTTATTTATGTATTGTCCTCAATGCATTATATACACATGTACAATCCAAAATCTTCAAAAATCCTCAAAAAGATGCAGGTACTCCTTAAGCATAGCATCTTCATTCTCCCAGGTTGCATCTTCATGACCTTAATAGATCCAATGGACCTTTACCAGTCCTATTTCTCGATTTCAGAGTAGCTTGACTTTCCGATCCAATATACACATCGACTAAACTCATAAGTCTCCTTCTTGCTCCACTTGAATCACATTCCAATCAATGACATGATTAACATCAGACACATATTTTTTAAGAAAAGTCACATGGATTACAATATGAATGCACATGGATATAGGTAGTGAAAGAATGTATGCAATAGGATCAATCCTCTTCAGAATTTCAGAGGGTCCATAATATCTTGCTACAAGCTTTGAACAATTTCCCAACTTCATGGAACTTCTATTGGCCTTCACTTTTAAGAACACATGGTCACCCACTTTCAACTCTCTACGAATTCTACCCTTATCTGCATAGCTTTTCTGCATGCCTTGAGCAACCTTTAAATTCAACTTTATCTTCACCATCTATTCTTCCATTTCCCTGAGCAATTCTTTCCCAACCACTACTCTTTTTGCTGGGTTGTCCCAGCTCACTTGTGTATTGCATTTTTTGCCATATAATGCCTAAAATGGGATCATCTTTAAAGATGCATGATACCCATTATTATAAGCAAATTCCACTAAGTATAGATAATCTTCCCATTTTGATGGTTTATCCATCACATACATCCTCAACATATCCTCAATCACCTGGTTGACCCTTTCTGTTTGTCCATCCAACTCTGAATGATATGCTGTGCTAAAATTAAGATTTGTCCCAAATCCTTTAAATAATCTTTTCCAGAAATTTGTTGTAAATTTGGGATCTCTGTTAGAAACAATTACCTTAGGCACACCATGTAGCCTGACAATTTCTCTCATATAAATTTCCACAATGTTTTCTACCTTGTGAGTGAGCTTCACTAGAATAAAATGAGCAACTTTGGTTAGCTTATCCACCACCACCATGATGGAATCATGCTGCTTCACTGTTCTTGGTATCTTGGTGATAAAATCAATTGTCACCACTCCCCATTTCCACTCAGGAATGGGTAATGATTGTAGCAAACCAAATGGGTGCTCAACCTTTACCTTCTGACACTCTAAACATTTGGCTATATAATCAACCACCTCTTTCTTCATACCAGGCCAAAAATATTTTCTTCTTGACAACTGTAATTGTTTTCTGGTAACCTGGGTGCCCAACATAAGGCACGATATGCATTTCTCTTAGCACCATATTTTTCATCTCCTGAGAATTAGGTACATAAACTCTTCCCCTATACATGAGGATTCCATCCTCTCTCAACTCATAAGCTTCAATTTTCTACTGCAAATTACCTTGCTGTAATTTTTCCTTTGTTTCCATATAATGCTGATATGATTTTGTAGCTTCCAAAATTCTGTCTTTCAAATAAGATATGTACATGCTAATGGTTGTATCATGCATCTCATGCACCCTCCTACTAAGTGCATCAACCACCTTGTTCTCTTTGCCTTTGATATGCTTTATCTCAAATTCATACTCACTGAAAAATTCCAACCATCTACTTTATCTAATGTTCAAAGTTGGCTGTCCAAACAAATATTTCAAACGACTATGGTCTTTCCTCAACTCAAATCACCTTATTCAACTGCATGAAGTCAATGCAAATCCTCAAGGTTCCATCATTTTTTTCATAAATAACACTGAGACACCCCAAGGTGACATACTTGGGCATATATACCCCTTCTTCAAAATCTATTCCAGCTGTATTTGTAATTACTTCAACTATGGTGTCCTCATCCTATAAGGCATCTTAGACACTAGGGATGCTCTAGGAATCAAATTAATAGAGAAACCAATATCTGTCTTTGCTGGCAACCCCAATATTTCTCTAAATACACCCTCAAATTCTTTTAGGACAACATAGTTTTCAATGCTTGGAACTTTATCTTTTGGTGTCTCTTCCACGTGTGCTGCAAATATTTGACATCCTTTCCTGAAGTTTCTCTTCAACTGCAAGGTTGTGATTTCCTTGATAGATACTACACTTGGAATACCTTGAATTTTTCTCAAGTTTCCTTCTTCATCAAAGCAAGTAAATGCCTTGTTATAATAGTCTAGGACAACATGATGCTTGTCCAACCAATCCATACCAATTAGACAATCATATGAACCCAAAGGTATCATATTCAGATTTTCCTTTGTGCTCACTCCATTCATGTCCATTGGACATTCCTTAACCAAGTCATTAATTCTTATTTTAGCTCCTGTGGCTAGGTGCACTAACCAAGATTTTCCAAGCTTGCTTCTTTGCAAATGAAATATTTCCACCAACTTAGGATATATATAACTATGAATAGCTCCTGAATAAATTAAAATAGTAATAGGTTGATAATTGATCTTACCTTCTACTTCAATCATGTGAGATTGAAATTCAGTTTGCTTGTTGTCCAGGGCTGCATAGATCCTTGGAATGCTTCTACCCATGTCCTCAACCATATCATTCTGTTGTACATTGTGTACTGACTTCACTTTTTCACTTCTATGAGGACAATCTCTGTACATGTGATATCCCTCATAGCCCCAACATTTAATAGGATGCTACCTTGCTATTTTCCCCAAAGTTTCTGTCAGTTTGGGCTCATTCAGAGTTACCTACCCCTGAGAATTATTTCTGAAGAACGGTGGCTTGTGCCCCTTCTTCCTCTGTTCCATCTTACCTTTCTTCTTGTCTTCCCAAGCCTTTTGAAAAGTTGATATTTTTTAAGCCCTAATATTGGCTCATTACCCCTTAATTGGGGCATATTAGATTAGTAATGTTATTTTATTTATGTCGGCTTTAGCCATTAGTTGTAATTATACCTCCTAGTCTCCTCTATATACCAAGGAGACATTTTCATTTTGAATCATCTTGTACTTGAACATTTAAGTGGGGTAAAAGGAGGTTGCCCCCTCGAAGAGGCTTATTATCTGAAATTATCTCTTTTTCAAGGCGTTGAGTACTTTTTCTAAGGTTTTTCTATGCTATATTGATGTTTGGTTCTTAACAATCTTCCTTTATGCTAATCATAGAAACACATGGTTCTCTTTATTGTTTCATCCAATGTCTTGAGATCATCATAATGTATTTTATCACTGAATATTGAAGATAGCCCACTCATAAACCTTTGAATTTTGACATGTTCATCCTTGATGAAGTCAACATACTTCAACAGCTCTAAAATCCTCCTTTCATACTCATCCATGGTCATACTTCCAAGATTGAGTTCAAAGAACTCCTTAATCTTCCTGTTATAATAGCACTTGGTCAAGTATTTCTTCTGAAAATACCTTTTAAACTGCCTCCAAGTGATCTTTTACTCATCAATGTGTTGTACTTGCA
Source organism: Picea sitchensis (assembly GCA_010110895.2). Lineage (NCBI taxonomy): Eukaryota > Viridiplantae > Streptophyta > Pinopsida > Pinales > Pinaceae > Picea > Picea sitchensis. The sequence goes on from SNQJ01S0206752.1 coordinate 16,866, forward strand.
CAAGTTGGTCCCACCACATTGATGCTTGTCCCTTTAGCTGGTAAATTGAAATTCTTCCTTGTACCTGTGAGGAATAATTATGCAACTGAAAATATTTCCTCATCCCCAACAACCAAATCTCTAAATCCTCATCTTTCTTGTGCTTACCATCAAAGGTAGGGGGTTTTATCTTATTCATTTCTCCTTGTAATTCATCTACCCCAAACCTCCTCTTATGCTTTCTGATTGGAGATAATCTTGGACTAATGTGTGATCTTCTAACTAATACTTCTATATTCTCTTCTTTTATCATGAGATCCATGGCTCTTTGACTTGCTTGAGTCAGTCCCCTTATCCACTTTCTTCTCTATTTTGTCCAAACTATGCAACAACATGATATTGATGCCATCTTGCTTCTCTTTGGCTTTCAAAATCCTCGCATTATTATCCTTATAACTCAACACATCTCTTTGTAGACTTTTTATAGTCTCAACCAAATTCATGCTTCTCTCTTTTCCTTCTCCATGCCCATTTGATTCTGTTCCAACATTACCCATTCAAACACGCAACCCCCAGACTTCATCTTCATGGATATAAGTTCTCTATACATCTTCCATGACTCTAGTATCTTTGATGCTTCTGATCTATTTTATTTTCCTTTAATTCTACAAAACGTGCATGCAATAATATTTTTTAGACCACAATATTTTAACAAATCTATAAATTTATGCAACATTGTGCCCTTTAAATGCACCAGAAATATTCTTTCTGTTTGCTTGTGAATTTTACTACCTACTTCACATTTCTAGGTGAATATGTGGAATCCTCTGTCCAATACCTTTCTAATGACTTCTTTCTTTCTCAATTACATGTCTTGCGCAAAAAGTTATGGCCATTTGATCAATACCTAGTTACTCTCTTTTGCACACCTTTCAACTAGGTGCAATTTTGGCCATGCCCATGCATCCCATACACTAGGTTCTTTATAATTTTGACAGGATCTCAATTGGGTTCCTTCATGACCAAATTTCGAACAACCTATCCAATTTTCACCATCATCCAACATGACCCCAAAACAACCCTGGAAGTACAGAAAGATGTACTGTCATGAAAACTTCCAAAATAAGCCAGTTGGATTAGGTGGGCGGCCACCAATATCCTCCTGGAAGCTGTGTAAGGCTTCAAACAACCCTGAAAGTGTATAACCCACAATTACAAAGAATTAAATAAGAACTTGATGAACCAACGACTTGTCAAGAGGAGCCAGTTGGAATAGGTGGGTGGCCACTAATATCCACTTGGATCAGTCCTCCCCCCTTAGGAAGCAATGGTCTCCATCGCGTTGAGTGCCCCCATCAGGTGAGGAAACTTCTGCTGAATTTGGCCCCGGGTGAGCCAATTTCCTTGGTGTAGGAGTTTCCCTACCTTGAAAACCCAATAAAGCTGGATCCTTTGCTGGCGAGTGCCCTTAACCTGTGTGTCCACTATCTGATTAGTGGATGCATGTTCCATGCAATCAAGGTTGAGCTCTATTGGTGTCAATTGTTCTATGATCTCTGAGGTGTCCAATAATGGTGGAAAATATGGTCAAAGGAGGTCCACATTGAACATTGGGTGCAATCCAAGGAAGGGTGGAGTGTTGAGATCAAAATAATTTCTACCCACAACCTTGATGATAGTGTAAGGCCCATAACGAAGTGGACGGAGCTTCCGATGGGGTCTTGTAAGGTGCTCTTTCTGCAAATGTAACTAGACCTTGTCTCCCACTTGAAACTAGTGCGGTACCCGATGTTGATCATGACACTTCTTGTACTTAGCATTGTATTTCTACAAAATCTCATGGACCTATTGGCAAATGTGCTGAATCCGCTCAATGAATCTGGTGGATTTTTCCACGTCAGAATGAACATGGGAAGAATTTTCTTGTGTGGTTGCAAGAGGTAGTGCAACACCAATGGGACCCAAGGGTTGGAATCCCATCCCCACCTAAAATGGGCTATGGACGGTGGAGCTATGGAGAGCCCTGTTGTAGATGTGATGAACATAGGGAAGACTCCCATCCCTTGTACGTGGATGCTTAGTGTTGTACATGTGTAGGATGTGCACAATCATCCAATTGATGACCTTTGTTTGGCCATCAGTTTGGGGGTGGAAAGCACTAGATTTAGTGAGCTTGGTATCCAACAATGACCAGGGGCTCAACCAAAATATGTTCAGGAACTTACTGTCCCGATTTGAGGTGATGGTCTGTGGTACCCCAAAATGGACCCACACTCGTTCGAAGAAGAGCTTGGAAATATCTGTCGCTATTATGCTCTTCTTGTAGGATGTGATAATGGCCATCTTTGAAAACCAATCAACCACCACAAATACACAATCATTTCCGTGCTTCATGGATGAAATGCCAGACATGTAATCCATCGAGATGGATTCCCAAGGCCTCTCAGAAGTAGGAAGAGGGGTGTATAATCCTTGCTTTTTATGGTTGGCTTGGCAATAGAATATGCATTGCAAGATATGATATACTTGTTGACGTCTTGTCGAATTTTTGGCCAATAAAAATGCTTCTGTAGAAAAACCACAATTTTCTCCATGCCAAAATGTCCTGCCATCCAACTGTAGTGAGCCTCCAAAATCATCTTTGCACGTTTGCTTGTGGGATATAGAGGTGGCCCAGATGGCATAAAATTCCATCATGTATGGGAAAATCGGTGACATTCACTCCTGTACCCAAGAGATGATAGGTGGTGGCGAAGTCAGGGTCATGTTGATAAAGTTGGGGCCACTCAGATGCCTCATGCCCATGGGAATGGAGCAATGTGGTGAGTGCAACAACGAGAGGGCGACTGAGGCAGTCAACGAAACAATTTGTGCTCTTTGTTTTATACTTGGTGTTGAGATGGAACTGTTGTAGGTATGTGGACCACTTTTGATGGCAGTCGTTCTGCAACTTCCCTTGTGTTTGTATGAACTGCAGAGGCTTGTGATTAGTGTGGATGATTGTCTCCTTTCCTAGAATGTAATGTTCCCATTGACGACAGGCTTGCAAAATGGAATACATTTCTTTTTCATAGGTGGGGTATTTCCGTATAGTATCTGAGAGTGTATCACTATGGTATGCTACTGGATGACCATGTTGAGTGAGAATTGCACCTACAACATAGTTAGAGGCATCAATCTCAATCTTGAATGGTTGTTGCAGATCAGGTTAGGAGAGTATTAGACCTGAGCACAAGCGATGCTTCAGATCATTAAATGATTTTTGTTGTGCCTTCCCCCATGCAAAATTTTCCTTTCCACCACCCTTGGTTACTTGGATAAGGGCCCATACAATATGGGATAATCCCAACACAAACCTTTAGTAGAAGTTGGAAAGTCCCAAGAAGCTCCGAAGCTTGGTGAGTGTGGTTGGGGTTGGGTAGTCACGAATGACTTGGATATTAGGTGGATCCACATGTACCCCATGCTCATCAACAATGTAGCTAAAGTATTGGACCTTATTTATGCCAAAGGAGCATTTTTCCAAGTTGGCATATAGCTTGTGTTGCCGCAGAGTGCCTAAAACCCGTTGAATATGCTACATGTTCTCCTCCCAAGTTCTGTTGAAGATGACGATGTCATCCAGATATACCACCACAAAAGAGTTGGTGAAGGGTCTCAATACATCATCCATCAATCTCATGAAAGTTGCTGGTGCATTTGTTAAGCCAAAGGGAAAGACCAACCATTCGAAGAGACCTTCTTTAGATTTGAAAGTTGTCTTCCATACATCAGTTGGTTCGATGGGAACCTGGTGGTAGCCAAACTTTAGGTCAATCTAGCTGAAGAAATTTCCCCCCTTGAATTGGTCAAGAAGTTCATCAATTTTGGGAATTGGGTACCGATTTCGGACTGTGATTTTGTCTAATTCTCTATAATCAATGCAGAGTCGCCATGTCCCATATTTCTTCTGCACCAACACAATCAAGCTTCTACAAGGGGAGGAGTTGGGTCAGATGTGCCCTTTTTGAAACAACTCTCGGATCTGGTGCTTGATTTCGTCATTTTCCATTAGCGAGCGATGATAGACTGGTCCATTAGGAAACGATGCACCAATGGTTAGATCAATTGGATGCTTGACTTGGTAGTGCGTCAGTACCCCGATGGGTGAGGAGAAGATGTCTCTGTAGTCTTCCACGATCTCGTCCACCTTCTTATGATGTAAAGAGAGGGTCTGTGTAGAGGCCACATATGTGGCAATGAACTTCTACTTACTGCGATCACATATCACAAAGAAGATGAACTTCCCCATTTGTGAAATGATCTTACTGCATTGCTTAGCATAGATTAAAGAAATAGAGGTAGGCGGTGCTACCTATGGTATCCTGTACAATTGTCTAGCCAAAGTAATAATAACATTGTGGGGTATAGACTCATACACAACATGTCGCTTCCACAAATATGGCTGGCCTAAAAGAACATCACAAACTTCAAGGGAAGAAATATCACACAATACCTCATCTTTGAAGGGCTTGATGCTGTAGTGCAGACAACACTATTGGATGACGCAAAGATCTTGTCTTTGGCGAAGCCAACTGATGGTGTAGGGCTGTGGGTGTGATGTTATCGGCAGGTCCAACCGCTTGACGACCTCTGTTGAAATCAGGTTCTTATGACTGCTGCTATCGACAATGAAATGTAGCGGAATCCCCTTTACCCACATCTGTGAGTGAAAGAGACGTTCCCCTTCCTCTGGTTCTTCTGGTTCGCTTGGTTTGAATTTGGTGGTAGCGACAGTGGCACTGGGTTCAACATCGGTGATCCACTTCCCACTTTCAGGATTTGATTTGGAGTCAGAATCTGCCTTTGACTCAAAAGATTTTAGCTCGACCACCAATGATTGTTTGGAGCGACATTCTTCGATGTTGTGCCAAGGGATTTTATGGTATTCACACCATTTTCCCGTGTCCTTCTTCGAATTATCATTACCCTTATTGGGTTGCAGCTTGGACTGGTTGTCCTGAGAGCATCCATCTTTTCTCTGTCCCTTATTTTGTGGGTTGGGGCCACCTTTTCCCTACTTCATCTATGGGGAGTTTGCAGATCCAAACTATCGCCTCTTCTGCTTAAATTTCTGCTTGATCTTGACATCATATCTATAAGCCACACCTAAGGATGCGATGCACAAAAACTCCATTTCTATTTGAATGTATCTATGCAGAAAATCGGGGTATTTTAGCACCAGATGTCGTTTAGAGTCTTTAATACCCAATTTGGTGTACAAGGTATGGAAAATATTGGTGAAATCTGGTACTGTTTGGTCCCTTTCCCGACATAGCGTGGTCCATATTGTGTACTGGTCATCGTAGCTTCCAACATGGTAGTAATTTTATTTAATGGAATCCCTAAAGGAATCCCATGTGGGGGTGACCACAAATATTGTAGATTCCTTAATGGACATTTTCTTAGAGAAAGTATCCCACCAGTCCTTAACATGGGGGATGACCTTGAGGAGTGCAAAAGTAATATTTTCCCTGTCGAAAAAATTGTGGACCTAAAAATACCCTTCGAGAAGATTCACCATTTATCTATAACATCTACATCTATCAATCCTTCAAATAATGAAATATAAAAATTTACTTGTACCTTGAAGGGGGTTGCATGGCCGCTTGATGAAGATGTGTCTCCTGTGGGTAGCTGCCGAAGGATCTGTACAAAGTTGTCCATCATTTTGTTCCTTTGTCGCACAAGGGATTCCTCAAGCAACATTTTAAAAGGATCTCCTGCTCCATCATCTTTCTTCTCGTCCCCCATGGATTTTTGTCACGCTCGGCGTGGCCGATCCTGCAAAGGCTCGATTGGTTCTAGTCCCAACTTCTTGTATCCAGATCTTGTCGGGGACATGCACGAATAAAAATAAATGAAGAGAAGACCGCTATGATACCACTGATCCATACTTATGAGAGGAACGAAAGGAATAACAGACTGAATACAATAACACAAATATACAGAGAACAACAAAATATATCCAGTGAACAATTTAACTTTTATTGAATAAATAAAATAGGCTGGAATTGTAAAAATGCAGAACTGAAAACAACTTGCTCGAATGGTGGTAGCTATCTTTGAGAAGAGATGTGGTTGCTACACGCATCCGTCCGAGTAGAATGAGTACACTGAGGCTCCATAGGCCTTTTTAACATTACTTATGAATGCCAAAACCCTAGACATCCAAAAACCTAACCCTAGGATATGAAATGCCAAAAGTTATGTGGGCACCGATGGGTAAGTTGGTACCTCAACTTCCTAATCAGAATCAATGAAACCAAGAATCGAGGCCAAAAGTTACGTGGGCCCCGATGGGTAAGTTGGTCACTAGCCTAATCAGAATCAGTGAAACCAACCAAGAAATGAGTCCCCCCTACACTATAATGTATCCCAAACTAAATTTTATCTTGGATATAACGAAGTATCATTTTTGCTACTTTCCAATGGCTCTCATGGAGTGTTTTTATATACCGAGCAACAAGGCCAACAACAAAGGAAATGTTAGTATGGGTATGAGTCAAATACAAGAAGATACCAAATAAATGACAATACAAAGTGGCATCCACTTTGGGTGTATTACAAGTGGCAACAAGTTTGACTCCATACTAGAAGGGAGAAGGGGTTGGTTTACAATCTTCCATGTGAAATTGGCAAAGAAGGTGACATACATACTTATATTGGGAAAGGAGAATTCCTTCCTTGGTTTGAAATACTTGGAGGCAAATGAAATAAAGCAAATAGACTAAGTTTGTCATTTCAAATTTCTTCTTAAGGTTGGATTTCACATGGGTTAAATAGTTAGGGTCACTATCATTGAGGATAAGCTCATCAACATAAAGAACAAGTATTATGATATGTCTTCCTACTTTCTTGGTATATATATTGAGGTTATAATGGAATCTAGAAAATATGGTGTCAAGAAAAAAGATATCCATTTTACCATACCAAACTCAAGGGGCTTCCTTAAGACCATAGGAGATTTATTAAGGTGACATACAAGGCTTGATTCAATCTAAACATAGCCAGGAGGTTGTTCCATGTACATTTTTTTCTTGTAGATCCCCATGCAAGAAGGAGGATTTAACATCCATCTAATGGACCTCCCATATATGTGAGGAAACAAGGGCTAGAACAAGGTAGATGGAGTTCATTTTGGATACAGGGACAAAGGTTTGATTGTAGTCAATTCCTTCAACTTGAGAGAATCCTTTGGCAACTAATCATGCCTTATGTCTTTCAACACTTTCATCTTATGCATACTTAGTTCAATACACCCATTTACATTTGAGAAGTTTTATTCCTTTTGGAAGAGGTACAAGATCCCAAGTATCGTTCTCCATTAAGGAACACTATTCTTCATTCATTGTTGTATCCCAATCTGGATGGGTAGAATATTCTACAAATGAGTCTGGATCACGAGTCTTTGAAATTTGATCCAAAAGAGAGGAGGCTCGTTGGAACTGTGAACATGTACGATTCTAATATGTAGCATCACTGACAAGATCGCCAACTGCTTCTCATGTTGAACAAACCCATTTGGAAAGCAGTGGTGCCGGAACATGTTCATGTTCAATGGAATCATCTGGAGGAAGGTGAAGAGGAAGAGGTATATTTTCATCCTTATGGTATTCAAACATAGTTACCAACTTAACGAGAACTCTACAGAGTTCTCGTTTTTTTGGGGGTCAAGTTTTTTACCCCATTTTTAAAAATGGTGCTACTAGTAGCAGCCCCCTCCCTTTTTAGGGGGCTTTTTGATATTTTAAATTTTCTGATACATAAGGTTTCCACCTTTTTTTTTAAATGCTTGTTTTTTCATTTATTTTCAAATTGTTCATTTATTTTTTCTCAATGGTGTTTTTTCATCTATTTTCAAACTTTTCTATTTTTTTTTTAATTCAATGGTGTTTTTAATCATATTTCCATGCTCCATCCAATGTTAAAAATGTTGTACACCATTTTTTTTTTAAAATTAAGATTTTTCATATAATTATGTGCTCTTATTTAAGTTATGGTTCCATACTTTTTAAATATAGTGGAAAATATCATTTTTAACACATGTTTTTACCTTTACTTCAATACATAGAAAATAATTCTAGTTAAATAACATTATTTTTAAATATTTAGAAAAAAATATAATTCATTTTTTTTGGATCAATTAAAAATTGAAAAAAAAAAAGAAAACAAAAAAGAATTGAAATTTAGAAAAAAAAAACATTTTAAAAACAAGTTTATATTAAAAAAAACCATTGAAGAAAAACCTAGAAAACTAAAGAGGAAAAAACCTTTAAAATTATATATATAAAGTAATATAAAATTAGAAAAAATTAAGAAAAAGGTAAAAACAAATTATAACCCAAAAAAATTGTAAAAAGGTGGAAAAAACCTAAAAAATTTAAAAACATAAAATTTTAAAACCCCAAAAATTCAAAAACTCAAAAAATTTAAAAACATATAATTTAAATGAAAATAAATTCATAAATATCTAAAAACAAATTCAAATATATATAAAACATATATGTTATAAATATATACACACACACACACACAAATATGTTTCATCTTGGCGAGGCTAACAGAGCGATGTCAAACATCACACCAACCCTGTAGGCTTGACACCCAAAGGTGTTCACACGATACCGAACATCACAGTTTGAAGAGATTTTTTTGTTCTTCTCTTTAATTTGTTTTTTTTTTTTTAATTATTGTT
>SNQJ01S0206753.1:0-16340 GCA_010110895.2 Picea sitchensis
TGATTTTATCTTCATAACTCTAAACAACACATTTAGTTACATAGTCATTCGAATGAAATGGAGGGTAGACATTTGAATGAAATGGAGGAAAATTGTAGAGCATGCGAAGATATACGATATTGGATAAAATGGAATAAGATAGAGATCTCCACTACATATGTCATGGAGATAAGTCAACCTTCGATGATATTTGTACTCTTATTGAGTATGTGATTTCAACAATAAAATAAAATTATAATTTGACAACAAAAACATATAACCAAATTCCAACAAGTGTTGCATGGCAGCGTAGTCCTTGCCAGGTTGGAATGACAATAAATGCACTGTTATGGTGGGATAGAGTACAGACACGTGGGAAGAAGGTTGAAATACATGTGCTATCCATGTAGAGGATGAACTTGTGGCAGTGTGTCACTGGCCAGTGACAAGACATTTGGCTTGTAGATGACCCCCTAAGGTTAATATGCGAACGAGGCAGTTTTTTCATGGGGTATTTATAGTTCAAACATAGGATTTAGAAAATTTCTATATAAATGACTTGCAAGAAAGGTTCCTAAATAAAGGGACCAGGAAGAAAAGACATTAAACATTCAAATATAATAAACACAATTTCCTGACATCCATCATAGTTGAATGCAACTTCGAATTTGTTTTCTTCGAAATTTATCAAATATTAATAACACACACAATAACATTCTAAACTCATAAACACAATTTCCTGACATCCAACATAGTTGAAGGAAAAAAAAATTAGCATTTCTGAATTAGTTTTCTTTGAAATCTATCAAAAATTAATAATGTTTGTTACATATTTTTGGAATCTGTTCCATATTTCTTGAAATTTAAATGCGTTTTTCATATAGACTAGGATTGGGGCTCCCGTGTCCCATAAAATAAATAATAACAAGAAATAGGATTGCAGAAAGAAGAAGTGCGAAGTGTGCGACGGTAGAGAGGAAGACTTGAAAAGAAGAAATTAGAAGTTATTAGTCTTTGGTTAGAGATTTCTATTTAAACAGGTATAATAACTGGATTGATAAAGAAAACATGATGACATCTTAATATTGACGGTCACTGGAATCATGCCAACTGGTTTTTGCCCTTTGTTGATGAGGTTGTCCATTCTCTGTTGGAACCATTATTCAATGTAGCATCTCATGGGGGGCATGTTGATTTCATCCTAGATTTCTATGTCGAGAAGTTCATTTTCTAATTTCCTTAGATCCATAGAAATACTATGCAGATCCCGTTCAATTTATTCATTGTGTGCTGAATAGTACAATGGCCAGTTCTCGACCTCATCTACACGTTATTCAACTATGTTGTAAAACTTTTCAAAAGACAACGCCTTTAAATATCAAGTTGTTCATCGAAGGCTTCTTTGGTCATTGACAATGATTTGAGGATTAAGTTTGGGTCTTAAACCTCGTTGGTACTTCCGGCTAATTCTATTTGGGCCAGGTTACTGAATAATTATTCTTTTTCTGATATGGCTTGTTCACATGATTTGAAAATGAGCTGCAAGTTCTTAATTTTGTTTTGCCAGCATACTTTTATTTTTTTGGTGCTCTTTGGGGAGGGGAGACCCTCTTGTCTTCTTTTTAGATACGAGTTGTTGATGGCACGGTTGGAAAAAGGGGTCAGTATCTGGTCATAGAAACATTGATCATATTCTAAATTCATCTGCAAATGTTGGTGCACATGATCTTCCCTCTTTCGAAAGGAAACTATATTTTGTGATGTTTCCCAGGCTTCAGTAACTAGTTGCATTCTTTTCTTGATGTTATTCTATACAATGGTTCTACATGATGCAAGGAAGCTGGAGGATCCTTTTAACTTGGCTGCAGGGGTAGCAGGAACAATTTTTGATAAAGGATTGGCAAACTCGGCGATAGAAATGAAAGCTTCCTCCCATTCCTTGACATAGTTGTTCAGCCTGGCATTCTTCGCTTCAATTCCCCTAATGGAATCATGAAGAGCATCACCGGTTACGCGATGAAATAGGGAGATTTGGGATGACCTCATTTTCCTAAAATTAATCTCTGTACAAGATTTTTCTTTCTTATTTGTTACATCTCTCTTTTCAATGATGATATTTTTAGATTGGATGTCAAAAACAGTGCTCTGGAATATGAAGGATTCATCTTTGTCAAAAATGTCGGTCTCAGATATTTCCATTGCGGAACTATGGTGCACAACGTTTGTGGATGGGCCAATTTTGTGTATGTGCTCAATTTCAAATTCAACTTGCATCTTCTCACTCTCAATTTCGGGTTCGTACCCCTGACCTACAATGTTTTTTATTTTCTTTGTCGGGGGAACTTTTTGAGAAAAAACAATTTTTGTACGAGGAGGGTTCTTATCTCCTCCTCCATTTGAAGATTTCTGGGTTGCTTTCTTACTGGGGTGGGCCATTGAAGTGATGCTTCGTGATGTCATGCTCTTGGGAGTGTTTTCAGAGGACTAGCCACTCTTCTCACCAGATAATTTTCGCTGTTGTCTGTACAACTCAGTCATGCTTTTCAATGTCTTTACGTCGCAATCGTTAGAAGCAAGAGTGTTGTCGTCACTGCCTCTATCTTCGGTCAGGCATCTATTGATAAAAGATATGCTAAAGCCAACTGATAGTAAATGTTCTCGAAAAATCCCATTAGGGTCGAACCTTTTTATCCTTTCAGCATATGCCAGGTTCAAGTTCTTAAAATGGCCTACGAATTCATCAATGTTGTTGACGTTTTTGCACACAAATTCCCCGACTTTCCAGGGTAGAGGAATGAACTATTTTTTTTTCTTATCATAAAAAAAATGCAACTAGTGTTTGTATTGCCTTGCTATTTTTGTAGCAAACATATTGTCTGTGATGTGGCATGGAAGGAAAGAAGGATTTTCCTTGGAGCCAAATATCATTAGCACACTGTGATTTTCCTTTTGTTCAAGTGTGGCCTTCTTGTTCAAAAACCTGGTTGCCTAGCCAAACATCTGGAGAGCATCCTTTCCTAACAATAAATCTTTGAAAACTGAGACAAAGCCATTAAAAACATTATATAAACAATGGGAGGCCTTGTGCCTCCAGAGGGTCTAGTACCAGAATGTTACTGGGTCGAATTCACCATTTAGTTTCTTGGAAAGAGACAGTTTTGGAAACGGGCAACAATGCACTATTGCGAAAATCAAGTAGGAAGACATAACATTTATTCACTTCTTTGAATCGTGATAGTTGGGAACAAATTTCAATGGAAATTAGCTTGCCCCAATTGAAAATGAATTGTTCGTTGACTGTGAAATACAAAATATAAATAACCATACGAGAAATGCTTGTCAAAGATTCTTGTCCCGTTATTCTTGTAAACAAGCAAGCAATTTCCTGAAATGGATTTCTAAAGGAACTTACCTGCAACTTTGTGATATCTTCACGAACTGTTTTCGGGTCTTCCAAGAACTGGGTTAAGATGTCCAACCCATTATCATGTTTTTCTAGGAACTACTTGCAGTCTTGTCCTCTGAAGGTCAATGTTGGCTCCGACAATCTTAACATCTTGCAGAAGACCTGAGGTGACAAAGACATAGGAGAATGGTTGTGCAATGAAATAATTATTTGGCTTGAAATATATTTTTCATCGCACCAAGAGACCAACTCCTTACAGTCAAAAACCTCATGGACGCAACCTGCATGAGAAATTCCATAGGTTCAAATCACTTCATTCTAGGCGGAACGAGATGAATAGTAAGAGTATGCCCTGGACCACTGGAAGTTATGGTCCTGACGTCCGAAGATATTGACTATATCTCCATAAAAATGTTGTCAACCCGCTGCCATAAGTTTACAAGAACATTTGTTTGCTCCAGACGATGTTTGAAATGAAAAGTTGGAAGGGATAATATAACGCTGCTCAAATCTTTGTCCAATGCTTGTGAATGGGATATTTCCTCGAGACTCTCGCTCATTAATGACAATTTTGACGGTTGTTGCATGATGCGATGTAATCATTAAAGAATAGTAATTGCATGCATAGAAGTGTGAACATGGCGGATACGAAAATGAGCAATTAAGAATTGGAGATTTCCTGAACGGGCTAATGTGATGACCCGTGTTTGAGATGAAAAATCAGAAGGGACAATATAAATCTACGCAGATATTGGTTTAATGCGTATTAATGGGAGATCTCCTCGAGCGTTTCGCTCATTAATAAAAATGTTGATGGTTCCTGTATGTTGATCTCTTGGCATGAAAGGTTACTAATTTCATATTAATAAAGAAGTCATAAGGTCACGGGGATGGGAAAGAGTAATCAAGGAGTGTCTAATTATTGAAAGCGGTTGGGCGTGCTTCATAATAGGGTTACAAGGGAAAACCATTGGAGGTGAGGGTGCGAGGGTCAGATTGTATGTATCAGAGAGGGAATGATAGGATAGTCCAGAGTTCTATTTGAAAATCACGGAAGTCCAGGTAACCGGGTAATGTTTGCAAGACACAGAACAATGGAGGTGCAAATGTGAGCTGCCAATCCTGGAACCCACAATCGAAAAATTGGCGCAAGTATGGAATAGAGAAATGACTGGGTGGATTCGTTTTAGAAAATATATTGAAACTTGTAATATATATCCCATTGAACCTTGGTCGGGTACAGTAAACAGTGGCTAATAAGTGGATATTTCGTGAACCCGCCAACCCAAGGAACTGTGAAAGAGATTCAATGAAATTGGAAAATATGGAAAGCCGTCAGACATGCTTCAGAATTAGGGTGACAATGGTTCTCCAAGAGACATGACTTCATGAAGGTCAAATTGTATATCGTAGAACTCTGTGAATGAAAAATGTGTACCAAGGAAGAGGGGATGATATGGGAGTCTGGCAGTCAATTTGTATGTCAGATCCTTTCGCTCATTAATGACATGTTTAAGGTTCATTAAATCTTGCAAATTTCATTTTCAGAGACTGGGAAGGTGGCGGTGACAGGGAACAACAAGTAAGGAATGGATAATTATCGAAAGAAGTTAAACAACGCTTCGTAATAGGGATACAAGATACAACCAACAAAAGTGGGGGGTCCAGGGTCAAATTGTATTTCTCGGGAGTGTTGACCACAGAACATGTAACATGGAAGAGGGCATGGTGATGCATTCTTGTGCACAAATTGTATATCACGGAATTGCGGGCACTGTTTGCTAGTCGTGGACCATTGGAAACACAATCTTGAGCCCGCCAGTCTGGAAACCTGCAATGGAAAAAATGTCTAAGTATGAAACAAGAGAAGGGTAGGGTAGGGCAGAATTGATACACAACACATATACAATGAAATGGAGATACAGTCAACCTATGGCTAAGTATTGAAATGAATGGTGGACGACTGTGTTCGTGACAGGGCTTTCATGTAACATGGAAGAGGGCATGGTGACACATTCATGTGCACATATTGTATATCGCGAAATTGCGGGTACTGTTTGCTAGTCGTGGAACATTGGAAACACAATCCTAAGCCTACTAGTCCGACAACCCGCAATGGAAATTTTTTCTAAGTATGAAATAGGAAAAGGGCAGAGAAGACTCGATACACATCACATGTACAATGAAATGGAGATACAACCAACCTGAGGCTAAGTATTGAAACAAACAACAAACAGGTGGGTTCATGATGGGGAATTCCAGTGGAATTTTTTTATATAGCGGAACTACGGGCACTGTTTGCAAGTCACAGGAGATTCGAAACACAATTTTGAGGTTGTCAATCCCATAACCGACAATCGAAAAAGTGTCCAAGTATTGAATAGGGAAACGTTGGGCCAGACTTGTTTTCACTAAGGGTCAAATTGTATATATTGGGAGTGTTGAACGTAGAACATGTAACATGAAAGAGGGCATGATGAAGCATTCCTACGGACAAATTTTATATCGTGGAATTGCGGGTACTGTTTTCTAGTCGTGGAACATTGGAAACACAATGTTGAGCCTGCCAGTCCGGAAACCCACAATCAAAAAAATGTCTAAGTATGAAAAAGGGAAAGGGAAGGGCATAATTGATACACAACACATGTACAATGCCATGGAGATATATCTAACCTGGGGCTAAGTATTGAAACAAACGACGGACGACTGGGATCATGACGGGGCATTCCAGCGGACAAATGCTATATCGCAGAACTCCGGTCACTGTTTGCAAGTCGTGGGAGATTCGAAACACAATTTTGAGGCCATAATCTGAGAACCCACAATTGAAAAAGTGTCCAAGTATTGAATAGGGAAACGTTGGGCCAGACTTGTTTTTGCTAATATATTGAAATTTGTAATGGAATATATTATTTGCATGTTTTCAGACAAGTTCTGTAGGGATGGCTAAACCTCAATACTTTTGCATATTAATGACAATCTTTACAGTTGTTGCATGATAGCATTTTAGTATTAAACCTTTGGTGTTTCACATTTGGAAAGAAGTACGAGGATGGACAGAATAGGAAACTGTGTCTAGGAATTGGAGATTTTGTGAACCCGCCAACATGAGGACATGAAATATGGTGACAAGGTCTCCCCAGAAGACATGAGGCCCCGACAGTCAAATTGTATCTCTCACAACATTTGAATGCATAATCTATAACACAGAAGAGGGGATGATGTCAGAGTCTGACAATCAATTTGTATATGGCGGACATCCGGGTGCCAATTTTTTCATACTAGTGTGTTCAGTTGTCACTAGTAAGACCATAATTAATGTATATTAGGAAAGACGCGAAGTCAGTGGGGATGGAAGGAAGAGAAATATACTTTGAAACATTTGTGAGGCTTGGTAGAGTGAAGATTGTGAGTTCCAGGAGTCGGCGGTGGAATCGTAGATCACAAAAGTTTTGAGTGCAATATGTATATCATGGAACAAGAAGTAGCAGAGTTCGAAAGCGCCAACCCGACAACCGCGACCATAAAATTGGATATGTATGGAAAGGAACAATGAGCCGACAAAAAAATTGTATATGGTGGATGTACGGGTGCCAATTTTTTGGTACTAGTGTGTTCATTTTTCACTAACAAGACCATATTAATGTATATAAGGAAGGATGCAAAGTCAGTGGAGATGGAAGGGAGAAACAAATATTTTGAAAAATTTGTGACGATTGGTAGAGTGAATATCACGAGTTCGAGGAGTACGTGGTGGAATTGTAGATCACAAAATTTTTGAGTGCAATATGTATATCATGGAACAAGAAACAACAGAGTTCGAAAGCGCCAACCCGAAAACTATGACCATAAAAGTGGCTAAGTATGGAAAGGAACAACGGTCGGTCGTATTCGTCATATGAGGATATTGATGGAGATGAAGATATGTCAGCCCACCAATGCTGGAACCAATGATCATAGAAAGGCAACTAAGTATATTACCAGAAAGCAATAATAGAGGGGAAGAAGAAAAAGGGAAAAGGGCTAAGTATCTCACAATAGAACATCTACTATTTGTTTATTAATGCCAATCTTTTGAACCCCTGGTGAGTTATTACTAGTAAAAGCATAAATTGAAAATCACAGTTTTTTGGGTGCAAGATGTATCTGACGGAACAGGGGACAAAAGTGTTGGATACCACAAACTCGGGACCCGGTGGTCAGATACTTGGCTAAGTAATGAAAGGGACAGAGGTCGGTCTGGCTCATGGTATGTAGATATAGATAAAGATAAGCATATGCCAATCTATGAATCCAAGAACGGTTCACAAATTACGTTAAAATCCATAAGCAATAGAAATAAAAAAAAGCAGCAGACAGCTGGGCTCGTGATGGGGCATTCCAATGGAAAAATTGTATATCGTGGAACTCTAGGCACTGTTTGCAAGTCACGGAAGATTCGAAAAACAATTATGAGGCCATCAATTCGGGAACCCGCAATCAAAAAAGTGTCCAAGTATGGAATAGGGAAACGTTGACCCGAACTTGTTTTTGCTAATATATTGAAATTTGTAGTAGCTCTGCCATTACCTGGGAGGATCTTCTTTGCATGTTCCTAGACAAGTTCTATAGGGATGGTTAGTCCGTGAGATAGTTTCTTATTAATGATGATCTTTGTGGTTGTTGCATGATGGCGTTTTAGTATTATGCATTTGTTGTTGCATATTTGGAAAGAAGTACGATGATGGGCGTAACATGAGACAATGACTAGGAATTGGAGATTTTGTGAACCTAACAATGCGTTTGTATATGGCAGAGCTGCAAGTGCTAATTGTTTTGTACCACTGTGTTCAGTTGTCACATATTTGGAAAGAATCACGACGATGGGAATAACACGAGACAATGACCAGGAATTGGAGATTTTGTGAACCTACCAACGCGTTTGTATATGGCAGAGGTGCGAGTGCTAATTGTTTCATACCACTGTGTTTAGTTGTCACTAGTAAGACCATAATTAATGTATATTAGGAAGGACGCAAAATACTTTGAGACATATTGCGAGTTCGAGGAGTCCGCGGTGAAATTGTAGATCACTAAACTTTTGAGTGCAAAGTGTATATCACAGATCAAGAAGCAATAGAGTTTGAAAGTGCCAACCTGGCAACTGCGGCCATAAAATTGGCCAAGTATGTAAAGGAACAACGGTTGGTCGGATTCGTCATGTGAGGATATAGATGGAGATGAAGATATGTCATCCCAACAAACCTTGGAGGCTGCGATCTTAGAAATGTGACTAAGTATATAACCAAAAAATGATAATAGACGGGAAGAAGAAAAGGGGAAAAGTGCTAAGTATCTCACAAAAGAAAATCCATTGTTCGTTTATTAATGCCAATCTTTTCGAATTCCTGTTGAGTTCTCACTAGTAAAAGAACAAATTGTACATCATGGAAGTTCTTTGGCTGCAAGATGTATATGACAGAACATGGGACATAAGTGTTGGATACCGCAAACCCAAGACCCGATGGTCAGATAATTGGCTAAGTACTGGCCAAGAGAGTTTTTATATTTATACCAATAGTATTCATATTAATATATATTAGTATATTATTTGCGGTTCAAATGTAAATCATCTTCCAATTTGCAGGATGCTATTCGGTTTGCAAATTTCGTTGAAACCAATAAGAAATAAAAAGAAAAGAAAGAAATATATATATATTTGTGTATGCACAGATATTATCAAATAGAAGAAGCTGTAATATATGGAAATCATTGAACATGAACATGACGCCAACACTTGAGTTGGCTTGTAATAGTCATTAATTCATTCTATTTATGGGACCCCAAAGAATGAAAGCAGAACGAGTCCTTCCATTTCTTTCTTTAAGTATAGGGTAGGTGCCACATAAGTATGGCCCATGAAAAATTATTCTTCCATGTAAAATGTAAGGAATGATCATAGTAGCATTTATTTATATCGAAGTGTTGGGCAACAGAAACAAAAGATTGTTGTCCATGTTTAACGAAAGACACAAAAAAGGTACAAAATAAAATAAAAAGCAATACTAGAGATTGGAAAACACCATAAAAAAATCCACAAATATTGTATATTCAAATAAGTTGGGTTAAAAAAATACAACTGAGATTATTTGTTATAGTGACTATGATTTGGCTTGCCGCCAACCCAAAAAGAAAAACTATGTACAATAATGGAGCTTGTGGACAGTCTTTTATAGATTTCAACTTGACGATGAAGTTCTTGATTCCTAAAAAACAACGAGCTAAAAATCAATTTTGGGCCATGGAATTCATTGCTGCTACCAACTAGATCTATCCCATCTTTTTCAATATCTTGTCTCTTGTAGATATGGCATGCCTGCATTGGCTAGTTATTGAACATTCCATACTTTTCTAAGTGTTAATTTCCCCCTGTCGTCGAAATCTTGGGGTTTAAGGTGCTTTATAATGTTCTTGATCATTGACATCAGAGACAACTTAGAAATGTGATTCATGGACAATTCAAAGACAAGGGGGTGGTTTTATATGTCGTCAACTTTGGTGGTAACAAATACTGCTATGCAACAAAAGATGAGATAAAAAAGAAATTCAAGTATGTTTTTGACTGCTATTCTCCCTGCATTCGATCATCTATTTGGTTGAAAAGCCTGGCTGAAGATTTGTATGTTGAACTTCTTTATTTTATTACTGTAAATTGGAAGGGATGTCCAAGTTAACTACAAAATGTATCTCTATTGAAGTGCATAGCTTCTTCTAGCATCACAAATCTGGCAAGTGTATCAAATGTTGTAGATCACATCATAATATATCGCTTGCTGTAGGGGTGGCAGACATGGCGGCCCACAAAAAATGGTCTGGAATGTTCGGAAGTGACGCCAAATATTACTCCATTCTCAAATACACCTAGAAGGAATGTGTAAAATTGGATACCCACAAATGAGAAAAATTGCATGCGCGTTTGAATCAACATTCTAAAATTACAAAACATTTTATGCCAAAGATGTAACAGAATTGACAAATAGGAAATTTCTATGTCACAGAGTGTTAAGCGACCTCTGGATGCAGTAACAGACTCGACATACAATCCACTTTTGATCACTACTGATACTAATGTCAAGTGTAAGAATTTGTGATCCCAGGTTCTAGGTAGTTTGACCTCCAGGCTTTCACATTGGCGGTGACCCCAGGCTCCAGATAGCTTCGGCTTTGGACTTTCGCATTGGTCATGGCAATGGGAACAATGCTATTGATTGAATTGAGACAATTTGGTGAACAAGCAAGGTTGTCATTGCCAATGCACTTAAACTGCAGGATTGTCAAACCTGCAAAGAACATTGACTTTAGTGTTTCTTTCCCACAACAACTACAATGTTTCTTAAAGTCCATAAATCTTTCGGCGTTGGGTGTCCTATGCGATAATGACCTTGACATTACAAAAGAAATGCATTTTCCTTATCCAAAGAAAGGGAAACAATAGGAATATTGACATTAGGTGTAAACAACTCCGGAATACACCAGTACATTAAGGTCTCATCTAAAGAAAGAAATAAAATCATTACATGAAGGTGGTAGTAAAAGGTGATTTTCAGAAACCAGAGCATTACTTGAACACATGAAACTTCTTGCAGAACGTGGTAGTATAAAGTAATCCTCAGAAAGTGTTGCAGAATCCATAATCCAGAACTCCTTCCCATTAATTTTTTCCAGTTAAATGTCGATGCAGGCATTCTAAATTTTTTACAGTGTCGTTCCGTAGTTATATACCCACCTTCAAGTAGGAAGGGAATATTCATGCAAAGAGGGGCAAGCTCATCAACCCAGATGCAATCATATGCAAAAGAATATTAAACAAAAAAAATTGTGCAGTAGTGATAGAAATTTGATTGTATGTGGAGTCATTAACTACATCCAGAGGACAACGAACAAACTTTGACAAATAACATGGCTTCCTGTGAAGTCTGTTTCCACACCCAGAAGTAGCTCAACAAAATTTGAAATAGAAACTTCTGTAATTTTAGGATGTCATTTTAACCACCCATACAATTTCCCATACTCGCAACGATCCAAATATATAATTTCATTCTGAGTACATTCGCGAATGAAGCAATAGTTGGCGTCATTTCTGAATATTACAGACCATTTTGTAAGCAACGGTAAGCGTGACTCCGTTGATGGAAGAAAATTTATTGTGTGCTCTGCAGAATTTGACACACTTGCCAAATCTGTGTTGTTGGAAGAAACTATATACTTCAACGAAGGAACATTTTGCAGGGGACCTAAAAATCCCGTCCAACTCCCAACAAGAAAACAAAGAAGATTAACAAACAAATCTCCAGGAAATCTTTTCAACCGACCAAAGCATCGAACATAAGGAGAACACTAATCAGAAGATCTGAGTTTTTGTTGGCTAACATAGTTTTGGTTTTGCTCAAAACTGATGTCACATAAAACCATTCTCTCGTCTTTCAATTGGGCTTCAATGGAATCTCTAAGTTGTCTTGCATGTCCATGACTAGGAACATTACAACGAAGGCACCTTAAATCCCAACTCTTTAATGATAGAGAGAAATGGGAATAAGTAGTTAAAATCAACGCTGGAGGATGAGAGTATAATCTTCCATAGATTTTGGTCTAATTCATTTTAATGGAAGATGACCTTGATATTTTCTCTTATTAATGCCAATATTTTTGAGTATGTGCATTGAATAGTCACTAATAGCATGTATTAAAATCCCCATATCCAAGCAGATTCTCAAATATGACAACCTGTAACACACACACAATATTAAAGGGCCACATGACATCGATACCTCTGTGGATGACACATTTTTGGATGGCAGTGTGGTAGTACAAGATTGCACTTTTGCTATGATGATGCCTTTAAAAAGCTAAAATAGCCAACATTGTTTGCAAATTCAAAATGCACGCAAAATAAATTATAGGATCCAATAATATTCACTTGTTTATGCATTTTAATGGGAGATGTCCTCGAACTTTCCACTTATTAAAGCCAATCTTTTCAAACCTGTCTGGTCGATTGTCACTTTTAAAATCATAGTTAATGTGCATTGGGAAGGACAAAAGGTGGTAGGGATGGAGAGGATAGGAAAAATGCTTTTAAACTTTTATGAACCCGGGAACGTGTGAACCCACGATACTTTGAAGACTCAACTAAGTATGGAAAGGTAGGTTGGACAAACAAAGTCATTGTAGGTAGAGGCAGGGTTGCGAGTTTGAGGAGTCCGGGGTCGAATTGTAGAGAACAAAAGTTTTGGGTGCAAGATGTATACCCCGATCACGGGTCACCAGAGCTCGATAGCACCTATCTACAAACTGTGTTCATAAAATTGGCTAAGTATGCAAACGAATGGTGGTCGACCAGACTCACGATGTGTAGATATAAATGGAGATGGCGATTTTGTAGTTAGGAATATTGGGAACCTGCGAGCACAAAAATGTGACAAAGTATAGAACCATAAACGCATAACAGAGGGTTAGAACAAAAGTGAAAAACGAACAAGTTTAGAATAAATTGGATAAATATGCAAACAAATGCTAGTTTGTTGGACTCGTGATGTGAAGATATAGATGAATATGACGATTTTTCAACTGGCCATCCCAGAAACCCTCAACCATAGGAACATGGCAAACTATAGAACCAAAAATGCATAATAGACAGGAAGAACAAAAGGAAAAAATGAGAAAGCTTACAAGCGGAAAAAGAAAGCGAGAGAAGAACTTTATCGCTCACACACCAACACCTACTCATAAATATGAACCCATCGAAAGACATTAACAATGGGAAAAACATTGTCATCTATGAAATATAGTTGGAACCCGACAGACTCTGGTTCAGGCCATAAGAGATGTAATATACACCCATCTTAATAGTATTTTTTGGGGAGCCAACTATGAAACCATGTGACAACAGATGAAATTGCAGATGCAACACCCCAACATTGCAAAGTTTAGGCAAACAAGAGAAACCAACAAATAACAACCTAGCTAAGAAGCACCAAAAGGCCCAACCGCAGCCACAGGACCTAAACACTGCGCAAGCACCAACCAACCGACCAGGAAATTCACTGCACACAAGATTGTATAAAAAAACTCGGAGGAAAAAGTATTATAACACATTTGCTAACCAAATATTTCAAGCTGTGAGACTTGCCAAGTAAAATTCAAAGCTAGCAGGACCGTCCAAAGGCTTGCCTCTGTGCAATAAACTAAGAAAAGTGCAGTTTTCCCGGTTGGTATTTTTCAATACCAGGAGCCATTAAATTCCTCTTGCAGCCCATCTTTGTATGTGATTACCACGACCATAGAAGTAGGACTATAATGTTGTGTTCGTCTCGTCCCTGATTGCCAATGTTCTACCCAAAACCTACCTCCATCAGAGCCACAACGACGCACAGGAAAAGGGAATTGTATTTTATTTTCACATACAAAGATGTTCTACAAGATGATTTCGACCCAGGCATCCCCAACAGTCAAATTTTCCACCTGTAAACTGCATATAACAAGCGAAGCTAATCATGGCACCCAAACCTGTCTGTCAACGGAGAACAATAGAAGGCTAACATTGGACACATAACCTCCCTCCATCACAGCCACATTGATGCATCACAAAAGGAAATCGTATTTTCTCCTCACATACAAAGATGTTCTTCAAGATGATTTCGACTTAGGCATCCCCAGTACTCAAATTTCCCACCTGCAAAATGCAAATAACAAGCGAAGCTAAACACGGCACCCAAACCCACCCGTTAATGGGGAACGATAGAAGGGAAGTTCCAATCGCGGTTGCAGAACCCCAAGCATGCAAACTGCAACAAGACCAACAAGAAAACAAGAACAATGGCAACAGGAAAATAAGAAATCAGTGAACATGCAAGAAGCAAGCATGAACCAATGAACCAACAATTCCGCTGAAGAACAATATTGCCGACATTGACTGCAGAGAACATTGCATGTAAAAATAACGCAACGTTCAATGAAGAACGATAGAAGGCTAACGTTGGACACATAACCTCCCTCCATCACAACCACATTGACGCATCACAAAAGGAAATCGTATTTTCTCCTCACATACAAAGATGTTCTTCAAGATGATTTCGACTTAGGCATCCCCAGTACTCAAATTTCCCACCTGCAAACTGCAAATAACAAGCGAAGCTAAACACGGCACCAAACCCACCCGTTAATGGGGAATGATAGAAGGGCAGTTCCAATCGCGGTTGCAGAACCCCAAGCGTGCAAACTGCAACAAGACCAACAGGAAAACAAGAACAATAACAACAAGAAAATAAGAAATCAGTGAACATGCAAGAAGCAAGCATGAACCAGTGAACCAACAATTCCGCTGAAGAACAATATTGCCGACATTGACTGCAGAGAACATTGCATATAAAACTAATGCAAGAAAATGTATTGTAACAGGTATGTTAGGTAAACATTTAAGTATGTCACGCCTTTTAGGTAAATATTTAAGTCTTTCATAACTGCTCTGTAAACATTTAAGAAAAAATGCAGTGTGGGAGATCTCTTAAGTGCAAAAAAAACATTTATTTTATTATTTTATAATAAAAATAATAATAAAATATTAGTAACAATAGTTCGAAAGTAGATCCTATGTAAAGAAAAGCCCGCAGTAAGAACTCCAATTTGATATCCAATCAGATCACAACAGATATGATATTTTTTATTATATAAAAATCATTGTTTTTAGTTTCCTAGTTCCAACAATAGATATTATGCAAATATTTCTGGTGAAACAACAAACTAATATGAGGACAAAAAATTATGGATAGCTATAAACCCTCTACACCTTCAACATAGGCTAATAATAATTGAAACAAATCTCAATCATATAAATTTTAAAATTCTTTCCATTAAAATCATATAAAAAACCTAAATCATATAACTTTTAAAGTTTTTTCCATAAATTATTTGTTTGAAGTAATTATCCTAATTAACCTAAATCACATAACTTTTAAAGTTATTTCCATCAACATTTTAAAGTTATTTCCATAAATTAATGTCGACCTTTGTTTAAAGTAATTATCCTAATTAACCTAAATCATATAACTTTTAAGTGATTTCCATCGACCTTTGTTTGAAGTAATTATCCAAATCATTAATTAGGATAATTACGTTGATTTGTTATCTTCTTGGAATAAAAAGTAATCTCAGGCTCACCCTATATGGGGTTGGCTAAACATTTTATTTTTTATTGGAATCCACCATATAAATGTGGGCGAAGTAGCAATCCAACCATTTCTCACTCTATTGCAAGCAAAATCAAAATAACCTAGCCAAAAGGCACAATGTTTAAAACTACCCTTTTGTGATTTATTGTGTATTGCC
Organism: Picea sitchensis; assembly: GCA_010110895.2. Classification (NCBI taxonomy): domain Eukaryota; kingdom Viridiplantae; phylum Streptophyta; class Pinopsida; order Pinales; family Pinaceae; genus Picea; species Picea sitchensis. The sequence goes on from SNQJ01S0206753.1 coordinate 15,749, forward strand.
ATTGTTTACTCTATAAGATAAGTTTTGTAGACATACCCGCGTTCTAGAAACAAAATAACGTTTTCATTTTTATTTAAATATTTAGCAAAAATCTGTCCTATGTGGAAATTAGAGTTTTCTTCATCGCTTAAATATTTATATTTAGATCATAAGGATCTGTCATCGCTGCAAATTAGACCGCCTAACTTTTGTTAGTCACGTCAGACATCGTAATTTATAGTTGTCATTCTAAGGTGGCAGCTATATACAGTGGATTACTTTTGTAAATCACTTTACCTGAATGTAATCCAAACCTAATCTTCAATCAAATGAATCGTAATTATTGAGAATTCCGGACGAAAAAATTCTATTTCTATTGCTGGGGCGGTGCCTGGGATACTTTGTAGTTACACGTATATCTTCTGAGAGTTAGAATGCCCCACCGCGTCTCATCGAAACTGCAACAGTGTCTTGCTTTAAATCACTGGCTTTGACATCTAGAAAAGACTCTATGAATATCTACACAGAATCACCCATGAATCACTGCACTATTTATGGGCAGCTGCCTCCTACTCGTTTAGCTATAATGGCAGGCCATGCCTATATATTGTTT
>SNQJ01S0206755.1:1850-16340 GCA_010110895.2 Picea sitchensis
ATATCACCTCAATAGATGGAGCACATCAGAATACTCATGAAATGATCCAAAACCTCCAAAGCTTCTTGTTATTAGATCCAACAAAATGTGAGAACCTTGCAGCAAATACTTGCTCCAATGATCTCAAGAGAAAAATGAGCTTGAGTGAAGATGGCAAGAGCAAGAGTGGGTGGGGCGAAAATCCTGTAGCATAACTTTAGCTCAAATAATGGTAACCAAAATGAGTGAGGAGAGGTTCCTTTTATAGTTGTAGAGGCAAGGTGAGGGCACTTGGATGAGTGCCAAGTGTTAAATTCTAAGATCAAGAGTGAATCTCAATGAAGGGGGCGCCCCGGGTTTTAGACATGGATGGGTGAGGTGTAGTGTGGGGACCATCTATGGGTGAGTTGTGAGGCTAGGGAGGGCGCACTAGGTGAGAGAGAGGGGCCCATAATCAAGATTTAAGTGTTTTCTAATGACTAGGTGAGAGAGAGGGGCCCATAATCAAGATTTAAGAAGTTTTCTGCCTTAAAAAGAGGGGCCTTTTCCCTTTATATAGGGCTTGGAGAGGCAGAGGAGAGGGGCTGCTGGGGCATCAGCAAGCTTAAAGTTAGTTGGCTAGTAGGTTAGTGTCCATCTTTGCTCCTTCCCACCTTCAAATTAACCCACTAACTTTTTACAAAAAATTACAAAATGACTGGCAATTAAAATTGCTGTTTTGATTGACTTTCACCGGGTGGACAAAGGTATTAAAGCAAACTTCGGTCTCGGATTGAAATAAACTTGGTCTATGGGTGTGGTATCGCCATTCCATTTCTTTTGGAGTAATGTCATTCTTATCAAAACCCAAAGACCCGCTTACAATATTTGTTCAAAACATTTAATTAATTAAATAATTAAAATTCCAACCTTAGAAACAATTAAATTTAATTAATTAAAAACTATTCATATTATTATAAATTACGAACTTTCTACAATGTCTAGCATGGTCATTTACATCATTCCTAAACAATAGCTACCAAAGGATGAGACCATTAGAACGTCGTTCACCACTTTGGAGGAATTATTGCATGTGTGAGGGAAAAACTCATGGGAAGTCAACCAGGCTTAAAAGCCCAATTGACAACCTGAGGATAAAAAACCCTCGGTGAAAGGAACTCTCCTAATGAAAACATCCCAAGGTACCTGACCTAACTATGATCCATGCAGACTTATTACATTATTAACCCGCGCAGGGGTGCGGAAATTTCATNAAAAAACCTTCGGTGAAAGGAACTCTCCTAATGAAAACATCCCAAGGTACCTGACCTAACTATGATCCATGCAAACTTAATACATTATTAACCCACGCAGGGGTGCGGAAATTTCGTTTACAAAATTTTGTGCTGGAGGCATATAATGCCCAAGTAGAACCAAACTGTCTTCAACATACTTGCATCTGATGATGCACATCTTCATGGCACATGAGTTGACCCCCTAGTTGAATAGGCGGTCAACAGAGTGGAAGGGCCCGAAGCGACATGGCAGCGTAACGTCAGTTCGGGACTTCGGCTCTTTGGGACTTCGGGATGTAGAGCATAGAAATCTCCCGAAGTAAATTTCTACTGATTGACGTGGCAATCTCTCGTCACTTCGGGACTTTGAGCTTCAGGAGCTTTTGAACACGAGGCATGAATATCTCCCGAAGTGACTTTCTCCCGGTTGACGTGGCAGTGTCTTGTCACTTCGGGACTTCGGGACTTCGAAGCTTCTGTGTAGTCGTTAATCCTTGCGTGACTTTGAAACTCCAAATGCACGAGAGTCGTTAATCTGAACTGTCCATGGGATCTCCGCCATTGAAAATCGACCCTGTCTGCTTGCTTGTATTTCAAGCCCGAAATGGACTGTTCTGAACGCTGCATTTCGCTCATGGTTTTTCCCTATGCAAACAAAGGACTTGGTCGTCCTGCAAAAACTACATATGACCCATGACAACTTCATGGGATAACAGTTGGCACTCATCCCTCCTCACACTTGGCTCGTCCCACCTTGGAGAATGCACCCCCCCTTTGTTATTTAGTCAAGTCAACCCCTCCTAATTTGGTTAATGGGAGTTTGGGCCAGCTTGAGGTTGTACTGTACTTGTAATATCATTTTGGAATAAAGAAAAACTTTGAAGGTCACGATGGTGTTGTGTACATGTGTGGATGATATTTTGTCTAGTTCTTAATACACAAGGTAACAGTAGGCTAAATTATTGAATTTATTTTCATTATTTTGCCCTTTGAAGGGGTGCTATCACCCAATAGGATAGGATCTTTTAATCTCATTAACTTTTAAGATCTTATTGCTTTCTTACATTAGCAATTTAAGATTTTCATGTTCTTTCGGTTGTATTGACATGCCATCTGAGTTTCTTGTATAGGGAATCACCACATTTAACGGAATTAGGGGATTAAAAACCCCCATTTTTTGCAAGTGTTTAGCTTTTACAGGTTCTTCATCCTTGGAGAAGTGGTTGGATCAGCCTCGAGCAACCTTCTGCAAGCTCTAAGGCTTTAGTGAACAAAGTCCCTCAGCGCAATACTGAAGGGACCCCATAGCCCAAAGCAGTGCCATATCTCAAGCTTTCTACATCTCTCTTCTTTATTATTCGATCTTCTCTGGTTACATTTTTTGCATGCAAACTCTAGATCCATACTTTAAATGTAAATTTTAAATAGATCTACTTGCATACATATTTAATTTAGATCTATATTTCGCTTTTACTTTTCAATCATTCAAATTAGATCTAAATTGGAAAAAGGTCATCTTTTAGTAAGCATTTTTTAATTTAAATTCAAACACTAAAGGATAGATCTAGTACTTCTCAAATAAAGAGTTTTATCTCTATATTTAGCCAATCTAAGTGCCCGCTTTTCGCTGTTTGAACAGCGAACAAAAGTCACTAGAAAAGCTAGATTAACGCTGATTTCTTTAATTGGTTTGATGACCTTATATCTGCCTTTTACTTGGAAAATTTTTGTGTTATACTAACAACCTTTTGCAGGTTGTGCCAAAGTGATTGCAGCAAGTTTCTAAGGAAACTTGATTTCTGTTTTTTCATAATTTGGGAACAGGTAAAGGGAAGCTCTCCCTGATTTTCGCGGATCTGGGGCATCCAGGACCTCCTTGGGCGCCTTCTCCTCATCCTTTTCACTTTTTCCAAACATTTGTAAGTTTGACTAGACTCTTAAGTTATAAAATACCAGCAAGCGTTTATTTTCGATATTGTAAACTTGAAAGAGATAGTGGCATAACCCACTAGCCCTCTCATCCCCCCTACCCCGGTGAGATTGTGTCATTTTTTGTCTTTTTCTATCTTTTCTGATTAAGTAAGAAAAATTAACTAAAATCAACCAAGATAATCCGCAAAACATTTCCTTTCAGTTTTTTCCTTCATGCAATAGTTAGAAAGTAATTTAAACCTTGTTTTCATTTCATAGTAATTAGAAAACAAGTTTCTTCTTTTTGCAAAGAGGAACAAATCTTTCCCCGTCAAGATCTTAGTATGCTCTCTACCCCGCGAGTTCGACTCGATCTCAGCAGATCAGAATAGATCTTGAAGAGTGTGGAGTACTTTAATTAGGTAACATTTTTCTTATTTCGTTGAGGAGTAATTAATCTTAGATTAGTCTTAAAATTTAGACAATCTTTTTATTTCTGCTTAGTCTTGCAATCAAGGCATTCGTGAGTGGATCAAATCAACATATCTATCCATCTCACTTAATTAACCTGAGTGCAATCCAAGCAAAAACGACTTAATTAATTAAAATTAACCAAGAGCAATTCATAACTTCTATCTTGCAGTTGCACTTTTGGCACTGGTCTCTACAATATTATCCTTTGCTTTTGAATTATCTCATTTGCATATTATCATTCTCAATAGCAATCATTTGATGTGTCATTATATGCTGCTAGATTAGAGTTTTTGTCTTGTTCTAATTTTCAAACTCCTAAATTCTTGTGTCATTAGCTTACTCAGTCTTTAGCTTATTTTCTTAGGGACTACCCCCCTTGGCTTCGTTAAGAGTTGGCCTAAACAGAGGAGTCGAGTGTTTGGTGACAGTTACCCAACTCAAGACTCGCCCCCAAGGCCGCACCCAATGAATTGAAGATTTCTTTCACGTGATCCGAGGTGCAAATTAGGCGGAGACAACACGGCTAAACTGAAATATAAATTACAGCAGCAAACAGAAAACAATATTTCACTTCACATCAACCCCAATACACTAGGAAATCCAAGAGAGAAGATAACAAATATATGCCAACAAGTTTCAGACCTTTAAGGCAATCTTTTCATGCATAAACCAAATCTGAAATCACTACGATTAATGCATATTTACAATATAAACGTTAAATTCCTTAACAATTTCAGCCTTAACTTATGTTAAATCAGTAGGGCATAAAACTGTTGGAAATTACCAAACCATGAAAACAATGATAGCTGAAAATCAAATCTTCGATAAGGCAGTTTTGGACATCTGAAAACTTCATGTATCTAGATAATAGATGAAGTTTAAATACATGTTATCCGCTTGTCACAAGCTGGGGGAGGTACTCCGCATATTTTGTCTTGAATGCGGATGTAACCTTATATTTACACTACCAAGCACTTAACTTTGAAATGGGTTTTTATAAAGTTGTTATAAAGTGGTTCTTTTATTAAAGTGACTTTTTAATAAAGTGTACCTTCTAATTTTAAAGTGACTTTATTTCATAAAGTGCACTTATGTAATAAAGCGAAATTACTTTAATATTTTAAGTGATTCATTTTGCAAGGAATGGATCATGACCCTTGATCTTGAAAAAGGCAAGATTAGATCTTGGCCTTTGGTTTTAGGGTTGGGGAAGGTGAAAAGACACTTTGGAGGGAAAAGGTCATTTTCTGATTTATAAAAGAATGCATTGGGTAGTGTGCAAGACACATCGAGAAGGAGATTGCGAGAGATTTTCCGAAAGAGCTTGAGAGAGAAAAGTGAGCAGTTTGGTGGGCATGTTTCCCAATACAAAGTGGGCACAAATCCCAAGGGCAATTTTCTGTGTGTGCGTTGTTCTCATTTGTTGTTGTTGGGTCATATTGTACGGATCCATACTGCAAGGAGAGAGGGTGCAATTTTCGAGGCACTTTTTGGCACGGAAATCGACGCTGTTTAGGAGGGTTTTCTTCTTGTTGTTGGGCCGTACTGTGCAGGCCGTACAGCACTCTGTTGGGCACGGTTTTCTAGACAGATTTGGGCACGTTTTTCAAGGCAGAAATTTTATGGGACAGATTTGTTGCTATGAGGTATTTCTTCTTGGCTGAAAGTTGTGAGTATGCTGTTGTAATGTACTTTCCTGAAGCAATAAATAAGATCTCTCTCTCTCTCGTTGGGTTTCGCCACATTGGGGTTTTCCCTGGCATTTGCCTAAATTTCTGAGCTTTTTATGGGTTATTGAATGCTGTCCAATGTGTTTATTTCCGCTGCATATTTGCTTAGCAATGTGTATTTTTGCTTATGGAAATTTTTGAATATGGGTTTGAGACATTTCGAAAGTTCATGAAAGACAATTATCTCTAGGTTGCTAAGTGTTTGACAGAAATTTTAGCTTGTTGATTTTTGTCATTAAAATCTACACTCCAAGCTGTCCAAAACCCTAGCTACGAAAAACCAAGAAAAACCCTAGCTCCAACAAAGATACCCCAACAAGCTAGAATAACTACTAGCAAGTCCTTGACCTCATACAAGGCATTTCCTCTTCTCTTCCTCCTCAACAAGTACAACTTAGGGATTATCACCAAACCCTAACTCCAATGCCTCCTTAGGGATCAAACCCTAGCCCTAGACTTCAAAAATGCTCCAAGAAACCCTAGCACCTTCAGACAAAGAGAGATAAAGTACAAAGAATATTGAACAAGATATATATATAGAGAGAGAGAGACTAGCGTTGCTCCTCTTACATCTCTAACCCAAGTGTAAAGAAGAATAAGCATAAGTGCATGATTGATGTTGATAATGACTCTCTCGTTCCTCTATTTATATGAGAGGTAAGAGAGCTCTACAATGACAAGTGGACCTAGTCCACTACAATCAACCTACAAGCCACAAGTAGCTCCATACATGTGAAGTGCTCTACTTCAAGTCACACACATCAAGCTCCAAGGTGATGATAATCAACAAGCAAGGCTCCAAGGTATGAGCGCTACTCCCAAGGTCCAATGCTCCTTCCAAGGGTCCAAAGTTCCAATGCATCTCCAATGTCATGTACCTCCTCAAGGACCACCAAACCTACATGTCCACACCCTCAACCCAAGCATCCTCAAGTCAAGTGTAAGCCTCCATGCAAGAAACCAAGTAACCCCATGTTATCTAGGCTCAACGCCCTCCTCTGAGATGCCCCACACTCCTCCAATGCAAAGCATTCTCCAATCAAGCAACCTACCTCCATATGTTAGCTACATGAAATCACCAAACTTCCTAGGTCTCCAATGCTCCAAGAAAGAATTTCATGCAAACATCCATACAAGGTCTAGCCACCAAGAGTAAGCCACCTCCAATGTGTAAGTCCATCATGGAACACCAAGGGTCAACCATACACCATGCACCTAACATCTCATGAAGCACCACCAAACATGGTGTAAACACATTTGGCGTAACCCTAAAACCTAACACTCCCTCTTTATGAGAAAAGTGTTTTCACCAAAACTTGTCTTCTCCCTCTACAACTCAACCAAACCTACCATTTGCAAATCTAAACTTGTTGCAGCCTTGGAATCAACCATTGTCTTCTGAGTAGGAACCATCACCCTCCTCAAAACAATTGGTAGGCTCACAAGTGGAAGAAACCAATGCAACATGGCTAGAATATCTCCTAGGAAGTATACTCGCCTTCATTGAGATCTAAGCACTCCTACCTGCTCTTATGCCTCATGTAATGTCTGGGTAAGCCATCTTGTCTTTTGCGTGCTAGAGTAGAAGGTGAGGCCATATCCATCCCTAATCCCACCTCATCCACCCATGAATCCAACTCATCTCGAGTCTCTGAATCATTGTCTAGAACAACAACCTCCTCTTTCTCCTCAATCTTTGAAGCAAACTCTATGAACTAGAAGACCTCACGTCCTCATCAAACTTCACATCTTTGCACACCACTATATACCATTGTGTTGGAATATCGATCCAACAAAATTTAGAAGTATCGTTGTATCCAACAACACATGATGTCATCACAGCATCTCAAATCTCCAAAGAATGCTAACCACCTGTGAATCTAAAGGAACATAACTCTTGTATGATCCAATCTAAGGGATTAAGTCCTCTTTTTTGGGTAGAAGCCATTAATTATGCCAATTACATAGTTAATCACACTCTCACAAAGGATTTAAAATATATAACACTGGAAGAAGCATGGAGTAACATTAAACCAAATGTAAACCACTTTCATGTGTTTGGAAAAGGAAAGCATTACATTCCTATTGAGAAAAGGAAAGCATTACAACTTGACAGTGAGAAGTGCATTTTTGTTGGATATTCTAAAGAAGCGAAAGGTTATAAACTTCTTCAACATCGTTCCAATGAAATTAGTATTAGGAGAGATGTCAAGTTTAATGAAGGCCATTCGGCCTACATGCCAGATTCGACGATTGTGCCATCTTCTATTCCCAACTATTCTGCTAGTGCTCCTATTCTAGTTTCTTCTTCATATGATGACAATGAGGATGAAAATCCACCTCGACCTGCTCACCCTACTCCAATTGTGTTCATTGAACATGAACCTACCCCAACACCACAGCTTCCTAGTTAGGTCGGTACAACACGGCAGAAAATTGCAGCCTTATGGCTGTAGCTTTCATTCAATTTTATCAGCAATTTACACCATCAAAAAATGCCAACAATTACCCCAAAATATGCGCCCTAGTTAGTAGAGTTAGTGTGCAAAATTTAGGAGCTAGTCTACGGTTAGTTTAGGAGTTAAGAGAGAATTAGTAGCTAGCGTTATGCAGCCTTAATGGCTGTAGGTTAAAGTTTGTAACAGCAATTAAAGTATTGGGAGAGAGGGGACGCATTTATGTTGTTGAGTTTAATAAAGTGTATTTCATGCATTTATGATTTAGACAAGGAATTAATCTCAACCGTAGATCTCATCGAGAGATTAGGATTTTGGTAGATTAGGGTTTTAGCTAAAAGTGTAAAGACAAGTCAAGATAGAGGGTTCAGAACTGTTAAATAGTTGAGCAGGTTGAGCGACCAAGAGAGAGAGAGAGAGAGAGAGTAGGGATTTAGGAAAAAGGCGAATCCATGCAGCAAGCAGAGGCCATACAAGGCATATTAGTACGAATTCGTACAGCCGTACGGATCCATACAGTTGTATGGAACAGTTGTACAATCATATGGAACGACCTATATAATCATACGGTACAATATGTACAATCTTACGAAACAGGGCATACAGTCACATGGAACGGGTTGTACAACCATACAACAGGTCATACAACTTAGTTTAGGGTGATCTATTGACCGTTCAACTGCTAGTTTTTAGCAAATTGTGGAGGTTTCCTTGTAAGTTTTTTCGAAGGAATGAAAAACTGGATTTGAAGGAGAAATCCCTATGTATGTGTTTTATGCTTTCGTTATTTATTTTTCAGTGATTGTGTGACTAATGCTATGGTCTAAAATTAATTTCTACATCAATTAAATTTAGCAATTTATTTGTTTAAATTGAAATCATAAGGACAACAGTCATCTAGGCTGGAAAATTTACATGGTATTAGAGTTATTTCTTTGATTGGGATTCTCAAAGATTTATAGTGGTAAATCAACTGCCGGAAAGAAGGACCAGCGATTAGAGGGTTTCGATGATGATTGTATCCAGGAGGAGACTCGGGTGGAATCAAAGGCGAGCAAGAAGGGTGGTGACGAGAACCTAGCCCTATTTGGTCAAACAAATAAGGGCAGAGGTAAAGGACCCAGCAAAGGGTAAGGCAAAGACTGAGTAGCCATCTTGACAACAGGAAAGAAAGACTTGAGTAAAATCAAATACTTCATTTGTCATAAGCACGATCATTATGCATCATAGTGTCCAGAGAAGAAGGGTAAAGGGAAGCAGCAGCAGAAGCAGGTAGCAGCCTTTGTAGAAACTCGGATGAACGAGTTTGCTACCAAGTTCAAGAAGGATTTCATTAGTATCTTGCCTTTCTACCAGCACAGTTTTGAGGAACGCGTGGTATGTATAAAATGGGGCATCTCAACATATGATATCAACCCGACAGTTATTTTCTAGTCTGAAGAAGCAAGACTCAAGAGTATAGGTTGAGGTTGGTGATGATGCCAAGTACCCAGTAGCAGGAATTGATACTATTCCCTTCTAGCTCGAGTCAAATAATTATTTAGATTTTGATGTCTTGTTTGTTCCAGGTCTCAGGGAGAACTTGATCTTAGTTTCAGTCATGGAGGGCAAGGGCTTTGTGGTTGAGTTCAAGAACTAGCAAGTCCTAGTCAGCCGAAGGAATCTAGCCCAGATACGACTCAGGTAATAGGATTTAAAGAAGGTAATATTTGCAAGTTGCAGGGTGAACCTATTCAAGCCCTAGTTCATAGCAATGACAACTTGCGTGAGTTGTGGCACAAGAGGATGGGGCACCTGCATCACAAGGCGTTGCCTACTCTAAGGGAGATAGTCACACATCTTCCAAAGTTCACTATTGAGCAACATGGTGTATGCAGAGGGTGCGCACTTGGAAAGCATGCCAAGGATGCTTTCCCAAGCAACGATCATAGGTCTAAGGAGATTCTAGACCTAGTACATTCGGATATTTGTGGACCGATGTCAGTAGCATCAATTACAGGAAGCATGTACTATGTGTCCTTCATTAATGATTTTCTTGCAAGACTTAGATCTACTTCTTACAGACCAAGGATGAGGTCTTTAGCAAATTTCAGGGGTTCAAAGCTCTAGTTGAAAACCAGACAGGGAAGAAGATCAAAGTCTTGAGACCGGACAATGGGGAAGAGTATACCTCCAAGGAGTTCGAGGGTTTCTGCAAGGAGGCAGGAATCAAGAGGGATTTGATTGTTCTGTATAACCCACAGCAGAATGGGGTTGCAGAACGAAGGAATTGATCCATCATAGGGGTTGCTAAGGGCATGATTCATGACCAAGATTTGTCGATGTTTCTTTGGGCAGAGGCATGCAACATAGCAATCTACATCCAGAACCAGTGTCCTCACAAGATCTTGGAGGACAAGACACCAGAGGAGGCATTCACTGGTGTGAAGATAGAGGTGAGTCATTTCCGCATCTTTGGTTGTCTAGTTTATATCCATGTACTGGTAGAGAAGAGGACCAAGTTGGAGCCCTCTAGCATAAGGGGTTTATTTGTAGGTTACAATGAGACTCCAAAGGCTTATAGTGTCTATATTCCAAAGTAGAGGAAGACAACAGTGAGAAGGGATGTAAATTTTGAGGAAGACTTTGCATCCAGGAAGTCCCATGAGCCTCTTCCGGTGACAAAGGATGAGGAGCAGGGAGCTCTGAAGGTTGAGCCATGGTCACTAGTGATTTCTAGAGCAGTACAGTAGCCTTCAGGTGAACAGAGGAAGACAGTAAGTAGCCCCTTCCACCTATGTCAAGAGACCACAATGGTTCACTCATACATTAAGGGATGTTCAAGAGTTTGTTGAGACTCCTAGGACCACATTTAGAGAGAGAAGACCTCCGAAGAAGATTCCAGACTACATGGCAATGATGAGCAGCATTATAGATTTCGAGCCTTCCAGTTTTCAAGAGGCAACAGACCAATAGGTATGGCTTGATGCCATGGTGGAGGAGTACACCTCCATCATGAAGAATGATGTCTAGGACATGTTATCGCACAAACTGTAGGTTGGGAAAAGCCCGACCCAATCCACGAGATGGCAATAACTGTGGGAGAGTTAGATAAACCCTCCCCTCGCTTTAGTGAAGGAGAAATCCAACACAGGGGGGGAATCTTGGGTGACCCTAGGGGGAAATGAGATGGAAAGTGAGGTTATGGAAGTGATACCCCTATAGGTCAAACTACTAAGTAGAGAAATGGCTTCGAAACAAGTCTTAGAAATGGTTAATGATTTCCAAGTGCTTGAGTACCTGCAGAAGATACTTGTACCTGCCCGAGACACAAGAAGAGACAAGTATACAAGCTCAAAGATTAAGTGGACGAGCAAGCTAAGCTTGTTGTCCCAAACTATAGCAGTAAACCAAAGTATATATCAACAAGGAATAAAACTAATTACTGCAGATTTAACCACTCAAAACATTAAAGATTTATTGAGAGTTGAAGCACAAAACATGTAGAGTAATTCCCAATACTTTAGCACAAACTTTAGTGGTATTAGAGGGATGTTGTATGATGTTTTCAAAGTATATTCATAACATCCAAATGGCCGTAGCAAAGATTTTCTACAGCAGCAAGTTTCAACCAGTAAAACAAGCAAGTAATCCGACAAAAAGTTCACCAATTAGCAGTAGAAAGATATTGATGGCTTACTAGCAAATTTCCACAGTTGAAATGCAAGTTAAATTTAAAGATATAAAGTGATTTGTTGCAGCCCTAATGGCTGTAGCTTTTATTTTTAACAGCAACAAGATATCCTTGGATAAAGAGGAGGCCCTAGTGGCTCAATTAAGCTAGTAGAGCATAGAATTGATTCCACTTCAAACAATTTGAAAATCTCGTAGGATCACGTTACCCAATGCAAGCAATTTATTTCTCCAATGCAAATTTCAGATTAGTGCCTTTAAAAAATTAGGTAAATGGAGTCTCGGATGTGTGAGTTAGATCCACAATATCCCTAGGAAGTGTAAAAGCCCTTTTACTCCCTAGAGCATGTAAATCAAACTAAGGTAAATCTAGGAGGGTGTGCACCCTTGTACTCCTCCTAGCAACCTTGGTTAAAATGACTTGTCAACTAGCAGTGAGATGAAGTTTTGGAGGAGGGTGTATGCACTTATACTCCTCTTAGGGTTTCAAACAAGAATGGCATGGAACAAGAAGAAAACACCAACAAATGCAGAAATTTCCTTACCAATTCCACAAGATGCAAGATCAAACCCTAGTTTACCAAAACATATCCATCCACAAGCAAGAGAGTAAGCCTTCAAGAGGTGCACACCACCTTAGCTCCACAATATACTAAGAGAAATCACCAAGAGACATTTGCACAAGAGAGAGATATCCAAGTTGCCCAAAGAGGGCACAAATTTCAGCCAAGTATCCTTCTCCAAATGGGAGAGCTATCATAAAATGAAAACGAAATGATCCTTATTTATACAAAAGTTCTAAAAAGTGTTTGTCCACTTAACTTTAGGGTAAACCACAAAGTAAGGGGCCAACAACCCTTACTTTGCAACTTTACAATTTTAAATTTGATTTTGCACATAAGAAAACCCTAAAAGAAGCATGATGTCACCCTTTTAGGGCGACGTTTTGGCACTTGGAGCAATTCGTTGAGCTTGGAGGTGAAACGTGGGGCCTCCAAAGGCCTCCCTCTCATGCGCTAGGGTCTCCTCCATCAAGCCAAAGTCTCTCTCCATCAAAAGGTGCCAAGTGTCAAGTCAACCACACCACCACCCCAAACCCTGTTGAAATATTGTAACTGCAAAGAGTATTCTATTTATTATTGAGTTATTATTCATTAGATCAATCCCCTTTTGTGGATTGATCATGTCAGGCATTGTAATTGACCAAATCCCCTTTTGCGGATTGGTCAAACCCTAAATATATTATGCAAATTGATAAGTCGGCCCCCAGGGCAATTTAAAGTGGTTTTAACCACTCAGAAGACAAGTTGGCCCTGCCCAGTGAAAAGACACCTTTCTAGCTCCTGCCAGTTTGTATAAATAAAGGAAGCCAACACCTCATTTGATCACTCACTCAACTCACTCATCTAGTGCGCAAGTTTGAAGGAAGTTGTAGTTACCAGTTGTCAGAAGAAGGAAGAGAGAGAAGCGCATTGCTTAGTAGAGGATATTCTCTAGTGTTTGGTTTATTGTCTTGGCATTGTATTGGCTATCTATATTAAGGAAATTTTTACTAGGTTTTCTTCCCCGTGAGGGTTTCCCAGGATAAATGTTGTGTATCTTGTGATGTGTTTCTCTCAGTGATCTTATCTATGCTATGGTTATCTAGTAAATTGAAAAGAAACCTAATAATAGCTTAAACCTTAACATGGTATCAGAGCTAAGCTGAAGAAAGCATCTTTCACTGGATAAAGAAAAACGACATTGTTGTCGTACAAGAAAATTAGGGCTTTTTATTGAAGAGGAATTTCAACCTAAAACTCATCAAGGAAGTGCGCCCTAACCTAAGGAACTCTTTGGCACCTTCAACGCATATTTTCAGTGGATAGAACTCCCGAAAAGTGAAACCCTAGTTTTCACCAGTACCAGAAGTACCAGAAACCCAGAAGTACCAATCCAGAATTTCGTTGGTCAAGTTTGAAGGGGCAAAATTTGGATTTTCTGAAATCTAACTGCACCAGGCTAGTCGCCTCAACCAAGCGCACCTCCTGGTAAGTTCGAAATTAAATTATGAGCATTTTCAATTTTTGGTCATTTTCCTAGCTCCAGGTAAAGATGTCTGCAAGCACTAAGCTTGTTGACAAGCTAGAAGGTGTGGAAAACTTTCGTGCCTAGAAGTATAGGATTGCACTCATTCTTGAAGAGAATGAACTAGCAAGATTCATTAAAGAAGATGTACCATAACCTACCGATGCTGCAGCTAAAGCAAAACACCAAAAGGACACAGTTAGGGCCAAAAGAATCATTGCAAATTCTATTAAAGTTCACTTGATTCCTCAAGTGGCTTCAAAGAAGAGTCCAAAAGAAATGTTTGATGCCCTAACCAGATTATATGAAGGAAGGAACATCAATCGGAAGATGAATCTAAGAACTCAACTCAAAAGTACAAGGATGCAGAAAGGAGAAACAATTCAGGAATATTTCTCCAGAATATCACAATTCAAAGAATAACTAGAAGCGATTGAAGATACTATAGATGAAAACGAACTTATAATGACAGCCCTTAATGGTCTCACAAGACCTTGGAATGCATTCATCCAAACTATTTGTGCCAGAAAGGAGAGAGACCGAGAAACTACACTTTGACAGTCTTTGGGAAGAATGTGTTCAAGAAGAAGCAAGAGTAGCTAACCGAGAAGCATTACTATCAAGAGATGAAGATCAAGCCCTAGCTACTCATACTAAAGGAGGAAGAAAGAGATCTTACTTCCAGAAAGAAACTCATAAGGAGTCTCACCCCCAAAACAAATTCATACATAAAGAATCTCACCCTCCTAGGAGATTTCAGAAGTTTCAGAAAGGTCAAAGAAGAGAAAAAGATTTCTCATCCCACCAATGTTACTATTGTGACAAGATGGGACATATTGCTAAGTATTGTCCAGCTAGACGAGAAGAATACAAGAAGAGAAACAAGAGGCACCATGCCCATACAATTGAAGATGAAGAGCCACCCAC
>SNQJ01S0206756.1:0-16340 GCA_010110895.2 Picea sitchensis
TACCCACTTGGTCACAAAATCTGTACAAACCAAGATGTACTTCTTCTTCCTCGACATTGGGGAAATCGGTCCTACAAAATCAAGTGCCCATTTATCAAATGGTTCAATCACAACCTGCGGTCGTAAGGGCATCTCGTCTGCTACATTAGGCCTCCCCGTCCTTTGACAACTATCGCAGCTTATTACATACTTTGTTGCATATTTAAACATTGTCGGCCAATAATATTTTGATTGTAATACTTTATATGCCATTCTCTTATCAGAGAAGTGTCCTCCACATGGCCCATCATGATAGGCCTAAAGGATATCGGGAATCTCATCTTCCTGAACACATCTCCTAATGATCATATCAGGACTTGTATAGAAAAGATCACGTCCTACCCAAGAGTAATAAGCACTTTGCTGGAAAATTCTTTTCTTTTGTGGTGATGACAAATGAGCTCACAGTCTCCCTGTAGCTAAATAATTTTTTGTATTTGCAAACCAAGGGGTCTTAACAGCTACTGTGAATAGATGTTCGTCAGGGAAATTATCATTCACTGGAATTTCAGTACTATCTTGAGGAATACGAGAAATAAAATCTGCATCTACATTTTCTTTTCCTGGCTGATCAACTATAGTGATGTTAAATTCTCGAAGTAACAAAAGCCATTGTGTGATCCTTCCAGTAGTAACTGGTTTGTTCATCAAAAATCTAATAGCAGAATGGTCGGTATGTACAAAAACTTCATACCCAGTGATGTTATGATGGAATTTATTAATGGCATGAACTAGAGCCAAAAATTCCTTCTCTGTCACAGTGTAGTTCAGTTCAGGAGGAGTAAGGTTTTTGCTGGTAAAGTAAATAGAAAAATTTTGTTGGTTTTATTTTTGTCCGAGCACTCCTCCTAAAGAAGTGTCTAAGGCATCAATTGAAATATGGAAATGAAGAGACCAATTTGGTCCTCGTAGAATAGCTTCCATGGACAATTTTTCTTTCAAAGTTTCAAAAGCATTTTGACAATTGTTATCCCAACAGAATTATGCATCTTTTGCTAACAGTTTAAACATGGGGTTGGCTATCTCTATAAAGTTTTCAATAAACCGATGATAATATCCAACATGTCCCAAAAAACTTCGCACATCTTTTTGGGTATTTGGAGAGGAAAGATTAACTATTACTTCAATTTTAGCTGGATCAACTTTAATTCCTTCTGCAGACAAATGATGACCCAACACTATTCCCTCAGTTAATAGCATTTTACATTTTTTGTGACTAAGGGATAAATTTGATTCCTAACAGTGAATCAAGACTTTCTCAAGATTTCTTATGGCTTCTTTGAAGGTATTTTCATAAATAGTAAAATCATCCATGTACACTTCCACACAATCATGAATTAAGTCAGCAAAAACCCCAAGGACTGCTCTCTGAAATGTAGCAGGAGCATTGCATAATCCAAAGGGTAGCACTTTATAAGCATAAGTTCCCCAAAAACACGTGAATGTTGTTTTTTCCTGGTCTTCAAGAGCAATTTGAATCTGACTGTATCCACTATATCCATCGAGAAAGGAAAAGTATCTTTTTCCAGCCAAGGTATCCAAAACCTGATCTATAAAAGGCAAGGGGAAGTAGTCCTTCAGGGTTTCCTTATTTAACTCCCTAAAGTCTACACACATTCTCCATTTCCCTGTCATTTTCTTAGGTACCACAACAAGGGGTGAAACCCACTTGCTGTCAAAAATTGGATAAATGAATCCCATGTTTAATAATTTTGTAACTCTTCTTTCACAAAATCTTTTAGGATTGGATTCATACACCTTTGTGGTTGTCTTATTGTGTTATGTCTGGTTGGATATATATGTGGTGAATATAGGTGTGAGGATGCACTCCTCTCATATCAGTGTACTCCCATGCAAATTCCCCTAACTGTTCTTTCAAAAGATTTGTTAACTACTCCTGTTGGTTGAGACTTAATTCATAATTGATGTATAGACATTTTCCTGGGCTAATTTCTACTGGAATGGTATATGATCCTAGATGCTCATCAATGGTGAAAATCATAGATGGTGAAAATGAGAAAAATGACTCACTTCGTTCTTGAAATTCCTCCCTGAAAATTTGATCTTATTGAAAATATGTTTGTGGAAATTCAACATTTTCTGTCACAGAAAGAAATTGGCTTAAAATATCATTCTCTGTTGGTTCTTGTAACACTTGAAATTCATCAACAGAGAATAAAGGTTCTTCCTCATCATTCTCGTGATATGGACATTTTAGCCACCACAATTCTTCTGCAACTGGTTGAGCAGGCGGAAAAAGAGTAAGCTTCTGTGAAGAAATGCCATTTGAAATGAACATATCCCCACCACGAAATCCTATGAAAGCATTGGCTGTAGCCAACCAAGGTCTCCCTAAAATGATTGGGTGACCTTTTGTGGGTTCCTTTGAGTGGATAATCATGAAGTCGATTGGATATTCCGATGAAGCTAACGTAACAAGAATGTCATCGAGGACCCCAACAGGTTTTATAGTTGTTCTATCAGAGAGTTCAAGAACTATAGAGGTAGGGCGAAGGAATTGACTTAGTTGTAATAGTTCACCTGTATTTATGGTCATTATATTAATGGCTGCACCCAAGTCGACTAAATTATTACCAATAGAAACATGGTTGATAGTAATTGATACTATTGGGTTCCCGGGGTTGGTATACTTCACAATCTTAGGAGCTTCAAAAATACAATTCGATGATTGGCCTACCAGGTGTATTGTGGGTGGATCTTTCTGTTTTCGACCTGGGTTCTTAATGCAGAGTTCTTTAATAGTCTTGGCATAGATCGAAACATCTCTGATTTCTTGTAACAATGGAATCTTAAGACAAACATTTTTTAGTTCATTCATGATGTCAAACTCAGATTGAGAAATTGGTTTTTCAATGAACAACCTCTCAGGAAAAGGAGGTGTTCTTGGAAACTGAGTTTGTGTGTTTTTCTGTGATTCATATACTTTATTTTTTGGAATGATGACATCTTTTAAAGATACCCCATTTGATAAATCATCTACAGGTTCCTCTTCATGTTCTTGGATAATTACCTTCGGTGCTGTTCTTTTTACAGGTTGAGTTTTATTTAAAGTTTTCCCAGATCTCAACTGTATTTCTTGTATGGAAATGGGGTTTATGGTGTAAGCTGGGAAGTTTTGAAAATCAGCATTATGGAGTGGCAGAGGTGGTCTGTTATTACGATTTGGAATGGGTTGAATGGGTAATATGGTGGGACGAGGCAGATTCTGAGGCTGTTGAGGAGTTTGTTGAATAGGTGGTAAAGGCGGTGGAATAAATCTAGGCAATAATTGATGCATGTTTGGAGGGCATTGAGTACATGGATTCTGGGGAATCGGTACCGCATGTTGTTGGTTATTTCCATAATTATGTTCTCTCCATCCCTGATACCAAGGTTGAGAGGGAACATTTTTTGGTGGCCAATTTGGCTAGTTCCATGGATGTTGTTATTGTTGAGAGAAGGGTGGATAATAGCTGGAAGGTTGTGGGGATGGTTGTTGATACATATTCGAGTTCCTAGGTTGCCAAGGCATCTTAGGTGCAGATGGGGTTCCTGGAGCTTCCCCTCCCTTGTATATAGCTTGCAGTTCTGGTAAGGATGGACAATCTTCTGTTTTATGATTTTCAGTACAAATTGCACATACATAAACATTGTCCAAAGGACATTCTCGTAAAGGATGCCTTTTTCTACATTTCAGGCATAATATGCTTAATACATGGTTTTCCTCTTCCTTCTTTTGCTTAATCTTTAGAGTGTCTAACTGAGAGCCGATTGTTCCTAAATTGTCTATTTTAAAATTTTCCAAAAGGTTTCCCAGTTCAATTCTAGTAACTCCACTAGATGTGGGTACTTTGGTGTTTTTGTTGACAGGTTCTCTCACGCTTTTTACCATTTTCCCCCTACTTCTCGAATAAGTTCTACATAGTTCACTGAGTGCTTCAAAGTCTTTCTGATAAATGTCTCCTGAAGCCATTAAGTTGAGAGTGTCAATGTATTCATCTAAAACCCCTTTTAAGAAAAGAGTCTTGATTGCTTCATCTTGGAGATCATTATATTTGGATTTTTGAAGAGTATATGTAAACCTTTCTAAAAAATCTTCAAGGCTCTCTTCATCTTGTTGTTACATTTTAAAGATACCATTTCAAGAATCTTTGGGTCTACAATAGTCTTGGTACTTCTTTAAAAATTTTGTCTTCATATCTTCCCAAGATCTAATGCTATATTCTCCTAAACTCATGAACCAGCGTAATGCAGAATCTTTTAGGGTAGAAGGAAACAACTTCAGCTTATGTGCATCCTGGAGATAATTATAACTCCTTCACAGGATATCAAATTCAAAAAGAAAGACATCTGGGTCTTCACTACTTTTCCCATAGAAGGTTGGTAGTGCCGAAGGTGGGATATTTTTCATATTGACATTTTGGATCAAATCCAAAATTGGAAACCCAAAGGTGGTTTTTGGTCTTAGCTCAGTCTCTACTTGTTCTTCTTCTTCATTTTCAACATGAATTTGTCCTCTCTCTCTTCTATCCAATTCTCTCCCTCTTTCTGCCATGTTAAAAGGATTACCAAAAAATGTATATGCAATCTGATCTTTCTTTGGTGAGGGTGTGAAATCCCACCTCTCTGGATTCTTTTTGACATAACAAATATCTCCTATTGGCTCTTTTGAGGATCCTATTACTTCTGATTCAACAGTTGTAGTTGTTATTTGTTAAACTATAGTGTCAGGGTTCCTGAAAACAGCTTGCACTTTTTCTAGATTAACTGTGTCAACCGAGTTTGGATCACCAAGAATTTGAATTTGTTGGTATGTGGTGTTTCCTAGTTTTGGAAGGGAAATGATAAATGGTTTAAGTTCTTTTTGTGTGGTATTATCCCCTTCTAATCCAATTTCCATTTGTTTTGTTCCTGATTCTATGTTTTTCTCTATGGTTTCCTCGGCCATAATTCCAGTCTCAGTTTCTATTGCTTTTTGGGTGGAGGTTTCTTCTTTTTGTTGTTTTGAGTTTCCCCTAAATCTACCTCTATGATCTCTATTTCTCATGAGAACATACTAGATAAAAGAAAAACTAAGACTGGGTTTCAGAGGGACCTGTGATAACAGATGTGTCGGTTCTCACCCCTCGTCTCACAACTCCTCTTTCGTCAACCTGACCTGAAAACACTAAACCAAATGCATTTAAGAAAATAACCAAATCAATTATCTAACTTACCTTCTAAACAGCTCCCCGGCAACGGTGCCAAAAATGTCAGGCTGATGTATTAACGATTTTAATTACCTGAAAACACTAAATTCTCAAACCAGAGTAAGTAAACTTAGAGCTCCTGCACTATATGTGCTGGTAATATTCTAACTTCTACCTAAATGTTATTCTGAGAAGAAAACATAAACTTACTCTTATAAATTGAGTCCCAATGATTATCTTAAAACTGATCATATCTTATCTATTTAATCAATGGAAACAATTCTAGATTAATCAAATGTATTTCTATTCCTAATCCAAAGAAATCACCCAAGTCTATCTACCATTAACTAAACACCTAATCAAAACATCTATCTGAACCATAAAAGACAGAACATTTTATAAACATCTTATTTAATCTAAGTACCAAGCAGTTCTAAATATAACAAAGGAGAAACTAATAAGTGTCCTATTTTACCCTACAAATATCATAAGCTTCCTTTAACCAGACCATAAGCGAGCTACCCTAACAAAGCAGAGTGAATCTAAACTCAAACTATCTTTAAATCATGATTAAACTAGAAACTGGAGAACAGAGAAAATCTAAACTAATCTAAGAGAGAACTTAATCGGCACTTGGTTCATTCCTCAAATTTTATAATGGAAAATAACTCATTCCAACATTCAATGATCTACGAGATAATATCAAACTGAGAATGAATTAAACGAAAATGATTAAGTCATAATTTAGCAAAGCAACTTCAAGTTTAAAAAAACATGATTCACACACAGATTCTAAAACTAGAAACGAACTAACTATACTATAGAAAAGAGAAAGCGAATTGAACCTGTTGGCGGGCCCAATCAAGAGGTGAAATCGCCCTAAAACGAAACCAGAGCTAACTCAAATTATTCCATGCATAACTGTATCGTTCTTCATGCTCCATAATTCGCAAATAAACTCAAGTCATTTAACATAAAATGATGTAACGCATAGAAATTGTATTAACAACAATGTTGCATAACATAGTATATCATAACCCCCCATTTCTTGAGAGAGATCCGAGTTTATATAGATCTACAATCGTGAATCCTCAAAAAATAGTCTTAAACATAGGTACATTTAATTAAGCGAATATTTGATCTGAAAATGATTCAAGGTTCGTTAAAACTAAGTTCACATATTCATGACATGATGTGTCAAAAAGCGTGAATCATAAAATAGAGATAAGCATCATAACAAACGGTTCTATAATTCCACTCTGAGTCATCACATTCTGTTCTTTTGAATTTAAATTCGAGATTTGAAATCTGAGCTATGACTTGATCAATCATATGAGTTGGAACTGCCATTCCAATCTAGCAATGTTGTGCAAATCTTTGACATCTCCACTAAGTGCAAACCGGTACCTGGTACTGATAAATCTGTTTCAAGGAGACAAGTACCTAACTCATGCCATGTTAGTATCAATATCAGTTTAAAGTATCAAAATACATTAAAAATAACTTAAATCATATGAATACCTTGAATAGCTCCATTTAGGGCAAAATGATGTGAAATATATCAAGGTAAGGCCGGAAAGGAATGATACTAGCTATGGAATGGGGGTATATCTGACATGATATAGGCAAAAATATGGTCAAAATTGGAGACTAACATTCCCCCAAGCTGAAGACTTTGCCTGTCCCTAGGAAACAAAAAGTCAAAAACTAAGATTCATCAGAGTGTTGCAGCAACTGCAACCAACATTTGTAGTCTCTCATGCTTCTTTATGTTTCTGATTTTCTTCTTAAGAACCCGATTAATGGTGATGTGCTTCCTGGCAATCCTCTACAATTTCTTATTCTTCTGCAAAAGACATCTATTTTTCCATTTTAATCGATCGATCTTCGACGAGAAGTGAGCTTGTCTGAGTTTCATAAGTTCATTTTCTATTTTTATATGCCGATCCAGTATGACATATTCATGTAACTTCTCTTTTAACCTGTGATTCCTTTTTTCCAATCTGAAAACCATTGATCGTAAAGATCTACTGGAAGAGATTTCACAGTAAGATTTGAATGTCTGACAATGACCTTGTTGTGTTTGAGGGATGGATTCGTGAGTGAACTCATCAGGTTCTTGAATAGGGGTATCGACTGGGATGAATTCATGAGTGAACTCATCATATACTTGAACAGGGGTATCGACTGGTGTTTCAATTGTCTTGTCCTACACAATTTCTTCGGGCACCTTATCTTGCAGATTGACTTCACAGACTTTTCTAATCAATTGAGAGAGAGTCCATGTCATCTTAGAAGACTCCGAAACCTCCTCATGATCATTCATACTTTTCATTCTTTCCTGTAATGGATAGCTAGGTAGAGATTTATCCATATCTGAAAGTGTGCATTTATGTTTAGGGTTTCTTCTAGGTTTGGCGATTAACTCCTCGAGTTCTTCCACATCAATAATATTTTTAGCAGTCGGGGAAGAAATTGGAGTTTCAACATTTACATCTGTAGGGGCAGTATTTTCAACTTTTTCATGGATGATTTCCACACCATCAGAACCATGGGCATCAAACGAGTGTTCAGTGCCATGACTATCATCACTGGCCTCAATTGTGCAATCTAGTGTATACTCAGGATCATCAAAGATTTTGGCTAGGGTTTTAACAACTTTCTTCTTAGAACTCGACTTCTTCTGTGGAGCAATTGAATCAATATCTTTATCTTTAGTTTTGTCAGAAGCTAAGGTTCTTACAACAAACATATCCCAAGATTCTTGTTTATGGGATAACGTTAACTTAACCAAAATTTTGACAAGACCAAAATAAAACAGACTGCCCCTAAAATCTTTTTCTTTGCGAACTTGTTCTGCCATTTTCTTCAAACTCTTCAACAAAAAATAAGGGATGTTCACCAGATGGTTACCTTTGAAATCCAGTAAGAGTCGAGCATGACAGGGAAACACAATCGTGTACCGACCTTCACAGGTGAGGTAGCGTTGAAGTATGGATATAAACTGAGCCCATTTCAATTCCAACCACGACCTCGATGTGCCTTCTAACCACTGTAATTTCCGATACTGGGGTTGTAGGAGCTACGTGCAGAGCTTTTTGTCTACTGGTTGTCCCTTCGTCCATTTCTGACCAGTACTGGGTAACTAAATCGCTTCAGAAATGAACCGCTCCGTGACTTCAAATTCCATCTCGCCCACTTTAGACAGTCCACCATGAAAGTGATGAGCGAATTGAAGTGTAATTTTATCATCATACCCATCAAATTTCTTAAAAAACAACTCCCATCCAGCTTTCTGAAAAATGTGTTTGGTGGCTTCATACTCAAGAAGAGCCTCCAAATCTGCATAAGTCTCAGGTTCGTGACGATTCACCACCATGATGCTACTCAGTATAACAGGAAAGGTTCAAATGTGAACAAAGGAATTAGATGAGGGCAACAGAGGAATAAAATACGATGTATGAAATAGGTCGTGAAATAAATTATGGAAGGACGTTTTAAGGTTTGTGAGGATCAGTAGCATGTGAAGGAATGATGACGGTCGTACGCCTTTGTTAAAATATCATTTCACATGAGTAATGTCAAATTAAACCATTACAATGTAGTTTATTCTTCATGACACGAAATGTCAAGAAGAATTGAACTCATCCTTTTAAGTACAGAGTATAGAAATGATGAAATGTCATGGAGTATCGAGGTGGTCATAGTTCAAGTTATTAATATGTATTTTAATAAATTAAACTAACATGAAACTATGCTTACCTGAGCTCGATTACTTACTTCCTGTTATGCTGTGTTTTCTTACTGCAGAGATTTTGAAGCCAATTCTGAATCTGGGGAGCGCCAAAGTTGTAATTGGCATCCATACTGCTGATAACCACTGTGACTGATTAATTCTGTTTGGTACTGACTGGTACTGAGGAAATAAACCATAATCTGCAGAGAAACTTGAACCAATAATAACTTGCTGAGAAAAAGATTTCTTGTTTATGAAGCAAATTATCTGATGGATATCCCTGAACCTGTCTCTTGTTCATTCCTGAAAGGAATCAATCAAATTGATGTCTTCTACAACAAATTCAAAGCTTTAACCCATGGTACAATTCTTATTTGTGTGAATAAATGTTCTGGAATCGAACAAAAAAAGAAATCATTGGATTACCAGCCATTAATGAATGTTGTTAACCAATGCGAGATGATACACCCTTAATGTCAATGGGCCTCAAGGTACCTATAGTACATCCTATCAGGTACAAATAAAGGTCTTGGTGTCGAGTCACCTGTAGGATCTATCAACCAAGAGACATTGATGTATTCCCATGGTTGTTAGCAATGAAATCTGCCATTGAGGCATGCCGATTCTGGGGTACTAAATAGTCTCTGAACTCTACTCCAGATAAGGTGTTGATGTCGATGGAGTGAGACCTATTGGAAGGTGGACCTTAATGTATCCCACATCATCCAACGTGAGTGCAGATATAAATTTTGCAAAAACTGATTTTGTGGAACAGTAATCACTTACTTGTGGATTTTATGAGCCCAAGTTAGTATATGATCATTGCTTTCTCATGTTTTGAGAGTCTGAGAAAAGACTAAAAGAAAAATCTAAGGGGGTTTCTTTCCCATCATAATCTATCAAGCCTGGTAAAGAATAATCCTATCCCTGATAAATGCCCCTTTCATACTTTAATGAGCAATTCAAAGGGAGAAAACAGGCTCAAATTTATTAATTTCAAAACAAGATAGTATATATTGATAAAAGATTTTCACAAAACAAAAATAAAAATGATCTTACCTTCTTACCTGTTGTGAAAAAGTGATGAAATTCCATTCTGTACTTGCTTCAAAAATCCTGTAAAACTAAAAACAATATGTCAACATATCCAAAATGTTTCTTTATATATATATATATATATATATATATATATATTGTTGTTGTTGTTGTTGTTGTTATTATTATTATTTTTATTTTGTATTATTATATGCTTTTTTATTATTTACAAAATTATGAAACAAAAAAAATGATCAAGGATTAGCAGGAGGAGAAGACTCTTCTCCTACTATCTTTATTTATGGATGTTTAGACATTTCCCGTAGAAAATCATCTCTAGACAAGGGTTTGTTATATACATTTAATCGATGTCCATTAACTACAAAGGAATTTTGAGAATCATCTATGGTCTTGATTCTAACAGATCCATTATCAAAAACAGTTTCCACTTCATAAGGTCCCAACCATCGTGTCGTAAGTTTCCCTTTAAATTTTTTATATTTGGAATCAAACAACAATGCCCAATCTCTTGGTTGAAAATGTTTCTTCTTAATGTATTTATCATGCCATTTGCTACGTTGATTTTGTATGAGGATAGTTCTTTGAAGAGCATCTTCCCTAATTTCTCCCAATTCATTTAATTGCACAAATCCTTGTTTCTGTGCCTCATCCAAATTCAAACCCAATTCTGCTGCTATGCGGAAGGTATGAATCTGAAATTCTATGGGAAGGAAAATTTGCTTGCCATATACCAATTCATAAGGGGTATGACCAGTGGTATTTCTCCACGTAGTCCGGTATGCCCATAAAGCCTCTGGAAGTCTATCCGCCCAATCTTTATGATGTAAATGTATTTTCTTGGTCAGAATA
This sequence comes from Picea sitchensis, assembly GCA_010110895.2. Classification (NCBI taxonomy): domain Eukaryota; kingdom Viridiplantae; phylum Streptophyta; class Pinopsida; order Pinales; family Pinaceae; genus Picea; species Picea sitchensis. The sequence continues at coordinate 10,870 of SNQJ01S0206756.1, forward strand.
GCTTCTAGAACTTTATTCGTGGATTCCACTTGCCCATTGGATTGTGGATGGTATGGAGAAGACTTACAATGTTTTATCCCATATTTATCTGTGAGTTCTTTCATCAGCTTAGAAGTGAATTGAGCACCTTGATCAGTAATAATCTATCGTGGAACAACAAAGCGGGTAAAGATATCTTCATAAATAAATTCAAACACTGAGTTCTCAGTTGCTTGATATAAGGATTTCGCCTCTACCCACTTGGTCACAAAATCTGTACAAACCAAGATGTACTTCTTCTTCCTCGACATTGGGGAAATCGGTCCTACAAAATCAAGTGCCACGCGTGTAGATGAAACCACCCTCTCGATCCTTCATGACCACTCGAACCAACAGGACACAAGTAAGACAGACAAAATCAAGACGACAAGACAGATCATAGTGACAACAAGGAAATAAAGCCCCTGGATGCAAGGCTAGCAACTAGCAGCAGTAAGCAGAAATAGACCCCAGGGGTTAGGTATAGTACTGTCACAGAATGGAAGAATCCAACAGTAGAGTCGCAGTAGTGGAACTGTGCCTTTAAACAACCCGAGACTACTGATACGGCTCAGAGTGTGTCGCAAGAGTGGAACTGTGCCTTTAAACAGCCCGGGACTCTTGATACAGCACTGGATTCTTGACACAGGGAAGCGTACAGACATAAATGCTAGGGCTACTGAAGGTAACTAATTCTCGCCCGACATAAGCTGTCCAACCTACAATTATTACAACTTAGCGCATCAATAAACAACAGAGAGCCCTCGTCTACTAAGGAAAACACGAGGCAAGGACTCATACCACAACAACCATTATTATGACCGGGCACTAAAATATGACTCAAGGGACAATATTTACCGACCACACCAAGAAAATAACACATCCAAGAACAAACATAATTAAATGAGCAATCAATCATTTACATGACATGGCATTTATCTAAGACTCAAATATATTAGTTACAGACCCAAGACTCCATTTAAATTCTAAGTTCGACGAGATACCATTACCTATCAATCATCAAGACCATCTTAGATTCTCATTTTAATTTCGATAAGGTACTACATTACCCCTTTATCAACAATGTAATTAATGGAATTCTCCAAGCCTAACACGACAACATTAATTTATCACCGGTGTCAAATACCTATCACTACAATGACCTTGCAACCTTGGAATAACATCAACATTATAATTGGGGAGCATACCCTAGATTTACTTCCAACTTAATTTATCCACATCAAGACATGTATCAATTATAGCATAAAACAAACGGAACTACCTGAAGTTCTAGTGTAACATAACCATTTCCACACCAATTGCAAGCATTAGTCCCAAGAACACAGTTCCTTAACATGGGTTCACGATAACTAAAAACATAATCCTTAATCCGTATAACTGTTAGCATGAATATCGAATACATCATTGGCTTAGACCTTAAGTTCCCTAAACTCATTGCACCATGATTCTATACATTGTTAACATAACCATTAAATATTCATCATATTCTCATTACTTTAAACAATAACATTAAACATAACCCTTTACTTGAACCTAGCATCACCTCAATCGTTCCCTATCTAAAAGCACCATTCCATGCTCATTACATTTTCTTTATTTTAAAGCAAATAACACGAAATATCAACATTCACTTTAGCACTAATGCTTAACCGTTTCATGGCCTAACACCTATATAAAACATTAAAATATTTCATACAATGATTATCGAGGCATATAACAATTACTAATGCACAAAACAATATCATTGCAATTTAACAATACAATAATTGTTTCATACAATTATTCCTGCAGTTTTATCAAAAGTTACCGAGGCATATAACAAACCTTATTGCATAAAACATATATTATCCCAATTAAACAATTATCGTTGCATAAAACAATATCAGTGCAATTAACAATACAATATTTGTTTCATACAATTATTCTTGCGGTTTTATCAAATGGCGAAAATTGTGCAAGGCATATCACAACATTGTGCATAAAACATATATGATGCTTAATTAAACAATTATGGCTACAAATAATCAATTATTACTGGCATTAAAATAGTGTGCTAGCATTAATAATTATTAAGTAGCGATTATTATTGAAAGTAGCAATGACTTATCCTTTCATTCTTCCCGTCTAACATTTTAATTAAGTGACATTAATATTCAACTAAATTATTAATAATGCAATAGCAAGCCTAAGTAAGTATAACCCTAAAATTTAATGGCGATGATATTGAACTGCTTAGATAGGTCACAATAAATTAAGCGGTAGAAGTGCGATCAATGATGGCATAATGCATGCACCTTGAGATCTAGCCATTCTAATGAAGTATGTGAACAATAGTGGAAAATGGGTAGGTGGTATTTAATCAAATCTTTGCGGGGAAAGTGTGGTGCGGTACGTGTTAATTTACGTGGCACCGCCCTTCAAGACAGGGCGGCATAGAAATCCTAAAGCGCGTTAATCCTTGCATGACTACTAAAATCTTGCATAACAATGTAAAACAGCGTGATGATTCTATGAGTTAAGACCATGTATCAACCTGACTGGCTAAAATTTATTAAAACCATATTGAACGGTAGCTAGGGTTACCATTTAAACCAAAGTTATTACTGACGTTGAATAACCTCATTAGAAACGATGATAAATGGCGGTTAAAATGCTAGAAATAAAGAAAGCGATCAACTAACCCTAACGGTTGAGGGAATGCACAAGCGGTAACCTATATCCTAAATATTGATCCGACTAAAACTCTTCAAGGTCGTTATTCTACTCTCTTCTTGGCTCAATTACAAAGGGATCAACGCTCGCGTTCCTCTATTGGTCAAGGCGGTAAGCGCAGGGCCCCCTCCACTCTAAAAGAGTCAATTTAGTCACAATGAATATCTCCTTACCTAATTGTATGGGGACTAGTTGTTAAGCACTAATTTGACTCTTTTAGCACCCAGTTATTGCCTAACCGTAAGAAGGATCGACTGGACGAATCCTTGCAAGGTCCGAGAAGACAAAGGGGTCAAGGCGATACCGGGGAGGCCTTAATCCACGGTCTTAAAAGGCGGTCTGAATGAGGGCCACGCAAAATAAAAGCGGAGGAGGAACCTGACAAACGACCCACCGTAAAGGCCATTAAGAGCGTCTTGCAAAACTAAATTTAAGAGCGTGAATTCATATGTTGCGGTTGTATATGTGAGGGAAGGTGCAAAGTTACATTTCAGTGAGATGGAAAATTAAACAATAAACAATAAAAGCACCTTCGACCGGAGCTGTTCACAAGTTAGATTCACAATGCTGCTATGAATACAGTGAAAATATGGATATTTGGGCTGCGACTGTCCCAAGCTATCTTCCTACACGATCTGGGCAACCACTCAATGGGAAAACGAATCTGCTGTAGATTGCGTTTTAATGTACACATACCACCACCTAGGCAAACAAGGGATGGAAGGCCGAGTTCTGTTTATTAAAAGGTACTATCCTCTGTACACAGAACCTTAACGCTGCAGATGCGAAAACCCGTTCATACAACTCCTCAAATCCATAGCCCGGCAATTACGAGAATTGAGCAGTCCTTTAAATGCACTAAACCCTAATCTAAAGGCAGAGGCGTGACTGCTCAGCGGGGATAAGAATGGTTAACCAATGATTTAACATGATTCGGGATATGGAACTATGGCCATTATATAAAAAGAAACGCCCTTTATATAAAAAATCCCGAATACTTACGGCAACATGCTCACCCTATGCAACAGCGAAAACCCAGCATATTACATCCCCGCAGGTGAGAAATTGAAACCCATTAAAAGAAAAATGCAAATTATGCATACAAAGTAAAACAAAGGGTAAACCCGCCGTGGAAAAGCCATTGCACATGTAGAAAACACCCACTTAACCAAGATCTTACGACCCCCTTTTTTTTTACTCTATTAGGTTTACGATTAACATACCTTGGCTGATTTCGGTAAACCTTAGTAATTCCGACGCTCCGGTATCACTGCTCCAAGGTACTCTGCTCCAAACTTTCCGACCTCCAGCAGGCTCACTTGGGGTACCTCCGATGGCAGCTGGGTGCTCTTCTTCCCCTCCCGGCCCAGGGCATGAGGGGTCACACACAATAGGAGGAGTCCCTGGCTCTGTTTCGCCTCAAGAAATTTTGACTACCACTCCTGAGTTGGGAAGCACAACTCCCTCTCACCCAGAAAATGGTCAGGTCTCTCCTCGGCCTTAGCGGTCAAACTTCGACCAAACCAAAAAGCCCCTTCTTTTCCCTTCTTCCCTCCCCTTTCTCCCCTCACACCCTAATTCTCTCTCTCTCTTGGTTTCCCCTCTCTCTTTTTTTTTTCCTTTTTTTGACTTTTCTCAATTTCATTTTTTTTTTAGTTTAATTAAACTTATAATTTACATTTTATTTCCCCCCCTTTTTTTTCCTTTTAAAACTTAAAGGTATGCTCCTCATTTTTTTTTTTAAATTTGTTTATAATACAATTATTTCTTTTACAATTTCTTTATAACTCACATGCTTAAACTTCATTTTTAGTTTATAATTGGTTTAAAATTTATACATATATTTATGTTTATTTTCCTAATAGGAAATTATGCATTCATTATTTAATCTATCATTAACGTATCTGCATTTTCAGGATTAAAGAAAGAGATTTAGGCGATGGCGAAACGACATAGGGGAAAAGTAAGTGTTTTACAAAATGAAAAATAGGATTTACGTGGAGGATGGCTGATGTGGTAAAGTAGGCTAAGCCCAGTATAAGGGAGATGGACCCGGAAGATCCGTGAGGAGGACAGTTTTAGTGGTAGAAAGGACAAAGAGAGGGTGATGTTAAAGGTTTTTATTAAATTTGTTTATAATACAATTATTTCTTTTACAATTTCTTTATAACTCACATGCTTAAACTTCATTTGGTTATAATTGGTTTAAAACATACATATATTTATGTTTTTATTTTTCTATTAGGAAGTAGGCATTCATTATTTAATCTATCATTAATGTATCTGCATTTTCAGGATTAAAGAGAGGGATTTAGGCGATGGCGAAACAACATAGGGGAAAAGTAAGTGTTTTGCAAAAATGGAAAAAATAGGATTTACGTGGAGGGATGGCGATGTGGTAAAGTGAGCTAGACAAGTATAAGGGAGATGGACCAGAAGATCCCGACGAAGGAGGACAGTTTTAATAAGTAGACAAGGACAAAGAGAGGGTGATGTTCTAAGTTTTTTTTTGTTTTCCTCCTTTTTTTTTTGTTGTTTTTTTTTTTAATTTTTAACAGTTAAGGCCACACTGAAATTCCCCCCCGGTTTCTAGAAAGTCTTAGGCTTAGGGTTTAGATTCTGAGCTAGGCGGCGATTGGTTTAGGGTAATGCTTAAGGTTTGTTTCAGGTGCTGAAAACTTAGGGCTAAATAGGCTGACTCCATTAACCACCTTACCGCG